>CAUYQU010079232.1:0-45810 GCA_963574635.1 Cheracebus regulus | reverse complement strand
GTCCTCTGCAGAAGGAGAGACCTTCCGATTTTGAGTGTTCTCATTTCTTTTACGGTGGCTTCTTGGCATCTTTATGGTTTTATCCGTCTGTCGTTTTTGTAATTACCAACTTTCAAATTAGGTCTCTGAGTGGACGTCGAGCTTGTTAATTTCCAGCTCCGGAATCTATGTAATTGGCACTGTGGCGACCCGCAACGCCAGCTAAAACAGCAGTGTTCAAATTCATGGTGCTTTTCTGTCTGGGGGTCTCTGGTCTGACTTCCCTCTTCAGTCCCTTTTTCAATCAGCTGGATGGACTGCTCTGACTTCCCAGAGCTCCAGACATCATCCAAAAGGAGACTCAGTCCCATTTAGTCTGCACCAAGAGCCGCGGAGCCGAGGCGCCAGCAAAAAAGCCACACCAGCCGAAAGGGTCGCGCTGGCGACCTGTGGGGCTCCTCTGCTGGGAATGTCCTGGTCCGTGCGCAGCGAAAATTTATCGGTAAGTGTGGCATCCACTGGCTCTTTGCGCTTTTACTGGGAGCTGCAATCCTGAGCTGCTAGTGATTGGCCATCTTGGATCATATATTTTAAATAAAATAGTTTTATTTCATTATTAAATAAAATTTTATTATAAAAAATAAAAAGAATAAACTAAAATTATTAAGTACCTCCTGAGTCCAAAATATATCATCTGGATTTACATCCTAGTTTGGTCATTTACTAAATTTGCATTTAGCCAGGCATGGTGGCTCATGCTTGTAATCCCAGCGCTTTGAAAGGCTGAGGTGGGAGGATCACAAAATCAGGAGTTCAAGACCAGCCTGACCAACATGGTGAAACTCCATTTCTACCAAAAATATAAACATTAGCCAGGCATGGTGGCATGCACCTGTAATCCCAGCTACTCAGGAGGCTGAGGCAGGAGAATCGCTTAAACCCAAGAGGTGGAAGCTGCAGTGAGCCAAGATCATGCCATTACTCTCCAGTCTGGGTGACAAAGCGAGACTCTGTCTCAAAAAAAATAAAATAAAATAAATTGCACTCACAGCCAACATAAATATGTTGGCAAATAAATATCTGGCAAATGCCAGAGGAACATTACTGCATATGGATAACTACCAATCATCTCTACTTGTGGCAAAGAACAGAAAGTATATTTCAGAATTTACGTAGAGCCCAGGTGGTGATGTCCTGGAGCAGATGGAGTAGCACAGCGGCTTTGGAGAGAGATGGAACATGGACTCTGATTCTTGTTCTGGCGCATGTTACCCACGCAACTGTGGGCCAATTCTCAACTTACTGGGCCTCTACTTCTTCGAATTTAAAATGAGACAATGATACCTTCCTTTTACTATGATAGTGAAGATTAAAAGGAAAAAATGCACTCCAAGTACTAAATCCGGTGCCTAGAACATAGAAAACCCTTAATAAGGGTTAGTTTTTATTTTTACTACTATATTAGGAAGTAACAGAAAAGAGATAAGGGCAGAAAACAAACTAGATCAAGGAAGAGAGTGCCAGTTAGCAAAAAATTGACCAGTAATCTTCCTTTAGGTTTTCTGTGGCATTGGACTGATGATTTAGCTCTGGATCTGACACAAATACAGAAGGCTGTGCAATAAGAGAGGCCTTCGTGGGTGGGTGGGAGTAAATGGCAAAGCCCCTTTGGAAGAGGATGGAGTTTAGCACAAGAATGAAAATGGTGGGGAACAGCTGAGAAAGAGAGAGAAGGCACACTTGGACACTGCAGCCAAAGTCCCAAACGTATTCCTGTGAGACTGCTGCAAGCATCTCCAAAAAATTGCCAGACTTTGTTTTCCCGTCCTCTTTCTGTGTGTTGCTACAAATGTGAGGTTTGAAATTTTTTAAAAGGTACTCATTACCCTTTGCTAGAGAGCCTTGAGAAGCATAAAAATACCAATAATGAAACACACAACAACAGCATAAGCTGAACGCTGCAAAAAGTGCTCCGCGGCCTGGCAAACACAGCTGGCAGGATGCTGGACAGCATCTTCTTGAGGCCTGCTCTGGCTGGGCTCTGTGGTGATGAGCAGTCCAGGACACAAGTCACCACCCTGTTGGCCTCCATAGCCAGTAAGAAAACACCAGCTAGGAGCTCCGGGGATTCTGATGCCCCCACAAGGTCTTAGACACGACTCTGCCCTAAATGGTCCTGCCTCCATTCAGTGCCCTACCATTCACTGAGTGCTCACTGTAGCCCATGGTGCCCCCAGTTCTTATATACATTGAACAACCCTTCCACTTTGTGGATAAAGCTCCACAGCTATCAACTTGCCCAATTACACGTATTATCTAAATATGGATCTAAGCCTGCAGCCCAGACCTCCGATCCAAATTCTGTTCTGTTCTCTGGCTGTAAATGAGTGGAGGATGCTGTGGAGAGGCATGGCGGATGGGGATAGGGGAGCAAGGGAAGGCCTGAGCTGGCCTGAAGCTCTGGTCTTTTACGGTGGAATGACCTACAAGGAACTTCATTTCTTCCCATTTAAAAGGATCCCCTCAGTTTTATTCTGGAAAGACCTGCTCATTTTCTTTTAAGAACTCTTCAAGTCAATTTTCTTTGCTTGCTTAACTCAGTTTTACCTTCCAAAATATAGTGTATAATCTCACTGAAAGAGAAGAAATCACAAAATGCCAGGAAAGCCATTAGAAAACTGTATGATATTAAAATAGTGATATTTATGAAGATGCTCTTGTAAACAGCAACTTCTTACATATGGTTTTCCCCTCTCAATTAATTACTATTATCAGTTTAGCCCATGGAGTTCTCAAATTCTAGCATGTGTTAGAATTAACTGGAAGACTTGTCAGCCCATAGATATAGACTGCTGGACCCTGCCCAGCAATCTAGGTGATTCAGGTGATGATTTGCATTATTCCAATTAGGATTTCATGTTGGTATTAGACCACACTTTGAAAGACCAGTGTCCTAGCAGAAAGGTGTGCCTTGCTCATGCTCGAGTCGCAATCTCTCCCTTCTCTTCATCCCTCACCTTCAGATCTATTTAACCGATGGGTTGGATGTTATAGGAGAAAACACTTTGGGTAATTTTTTGGCATACAAATCTCTCATCTCCAGGAATGGTTCCAAATTATGCAGCACTGAGTTTCTACTGGAAATTTTCTCTGCTGTGTAACTGTGATTTTTGGTTATAGTTGATTGATCTATAGGTGAATTGCTGATCCAGTCAGGGAAAATCTTTTGAGAATATAAAACTGGGACCATGACCTCTTCCACTGAAAATATGCCAAGGCTTTTTCATGATTCTTGGGATAAAGGGCAAAATCTTTAATGTGCGTAATAGTCAGGGTACCTAATGCTGAAACAGCCCAAACATATCAGTGGTTTAACCTAAAAAAAAGGTTTGTTTCTTGCTGCGTTTCCAATCAAAACAAGTGGGCAGAAAATGGGTCTGTTCTGTGCAGTTATTCAGGAATTAGGTACCTTCTAATTTGAGGATCCACCATTCTTTAAAGTTTTGGGAATGACCAGCAGATAAAATAAGAAAGAGTGGGGTTTTAGTATGAGGTTTCAGGCCTGGAGGTGATCTTTATTAATTTCAACCCACATTTCATTAGCCAGAACCTACTCAGATGGCTGCACCTAACTGCAGATCTGGCTGTAGGCTCAGGAGGAAAAGGTAGGGGTTTGGTGAACAGAAATGTTTCTCTTACATGTGGTTTTTAGGACTTCTGTGATCTAGTCACTACCTATAACTACACAACTCCATTCTGTTCCATCCTCGGGGCATATGCTTCTCATTCATGAAAAATATTCTTTATCCCATTGTTGCCTTGTAAGCTTCTAATTAGTCTTCCAATTGTAACACACAATTGTAACTTCCATATATAACTAGGAATGTAACTAGGAACACGGTGTTCTAATATGTAGATTTTAATGAAATAATTTGCTTCTTTCAATTTCAAATAGTTGTAATTATGCTGATATTTGTGTGATTACTTCATTAATTCTACATTCTCTATCCATTCTACATTCCTCATGGGGCTGTAAATCGCATGAGAGTAGAGACTATTTCAGTTATGTTTAGTGAATCCCTATTGCCTACCACTGTGTTAAGCAAATAGTAGGCATTCAATAAATATTGCTTAATGAATAAAAGGAAGGAAAGGAAAGGGAACAGAAGAGAAAGGGAAGGGAAGGGAGAGGGGGAAGGGGAAGAGGAAGAGGAAGAAAGAGGGAGGAAGGAAGGAAGAATGGGAAGGAGGGAGGGAGGAAGTAAAGGGAAGTAAACTAGGAAAGAAGGGAAGGAAAGAAGGAAGAAAGAAATAAAAGAAGGAAAGAGGAAGAAAGTGAGGGGGGAAGGTAGAAAAGATGGAGGGAAGGAAGAAAGAAGAAAGGAAGAGAGGGAGGGAGGGAGAGGAAGAGAGTGAGGGAAGGAGGGAAAAAGGGAGGCAGGGAGGAAAAGGAAAGGGAAGGAAAGGGAAGGGAAAGGAAGGAGGGAAACAAGGAAGCAAGGAGGGAGGGAAAAAAGAAGTAAGGAAGAGAGGAGGAAGAAAGGGGTAGGAAGGAAGGAGGGAGAAAGGAAAGAAGAAAGAGAGGGAGGGAAGGAGGGAGAGAAGGGAGGAAGGGAGGAAGATCAGCAGAGATGTTTTTTGTTATGGTTACATTCTGGAAAGACGTTTCTGTTTTCCATGTTCAGGTTCTTCCCCGCTCCCCTCCCCATTACTCTTGTGTGGTCAACTCCTCCTTCAATTCTTTTAGACCCCCAATATTTTTCTTATAAATCTCCTCTTGAAGCTTAAACAGAGCCAGTTTATGTTGCTCCCTAACAAAATAATTCCAAGTCAGTGTTTTTTAAACTTGAGTACATATGAATACCTGGAGATCTGGTTAAGATGCAGATTCTGATTCAGAAGATCTTGGAGTTGGCATAGGGTCTGGAGCTATGTATTTCTAACAACTGCTCAAGTGATTCTCATGCTGCTTCTTCATGGACCACATTTTGAGGGGTGAGATCTGTCTTGGATACCATAATCCAACTGGATGATCATTCAAAGAATTTGTTCTGGAGTGCCATTGTCCTTTGGCTCATGGAGGAAGGAGTGAATTCTCTTTACCTACCATGCTTCTACAGTAAAACTGATTCACTCCATTTGATTTCAAGTCTTTATCCTCTGTCCTCTAGTACCTATGCTGATTGTTGAGTTTGACTTCCTGCCTCCTGACCTAATGCTAATTTTAAATCTCACATCACTTGGCCAATTTACTGGAATGTCTGAATATTTACTTCCAGCATTTAATTGCCCCAAACAATAAATTAACCATCAAAATGCCAACTCTGGCAGACACAGCGTATTTTTTGTAAATGGCATTTTCACTACCATTGCTTTAAAAAGCTCAACAGCTGTCATCCCTTGGGCACTAGCTGGCCATTGTTTTGAAAACTATCAACCCCTCTCAAGATTCTACATAATCTACAATTCATTCATACTTCCCTCTAAAGAAATAGTTATAAAATACTTGATTTTTTGATAGCTCTTCCTATCTTACAAAACCTATTGATGTATGTCATTTCATTTTCTCATCACATCCTTTAAAATTAGTTCCGCATCATCATCTATGGGGATGGCACCTTCAAGGACTGCGCATTGTGTCATAAGTATGCATCATTTCCCTGCAGCACCAGGAACCATAGATTGATAATGCAAGCCTTGTGTAGAGATGGCATTTTCTGAGAAGCTCTATGAACAAAGCAGCGCCATGTGAATTTCTGTCTAATGGTGTATAACACAAAAAAACAGACATGTCTTTACCTGCTGCAATAGTAATGCAGACAGCAGGTGGTTCGAAAGAGGGGCAGTGTCCACCTCCCCCCAGGGAGGAATATCAGATGAAGAAAAAAATTATGTTTGTGTGTAAAACTGTTTTTCAAAAGGATTTGACTATTTGATTATTTTTCAGTCATTTAGGTAACTTTGATAGCAGTGAGATATTACGTTTATCCATTTATTAAAGAAAGCGTAAACCTTGTCAGGTTGTCAGCCACATTATTAAAATTGCTCCTGGGCCTTGTGTGGCAATGACAGATTTCAAATAAAGTGCCTGGCAATGCAGACTTATTCAGGAGCATATGGGGGTCCAGAAAGGTTTTAGCAAAAGGAGCAAGAACCAGGGGAACTGAATGTCGCTGCTATTTCCCCTTTTGAAGCCACAGTTTGGGAAGTTCTGGGTAAGTAGAAAATGTGGTTCATATTTTTAAGAAATACCAGTGAAAGTCACATAGTTTTAACATAAGCTAATTATTAATTTTAGGAAATATGTGGACACTGAAACCTAGTGACGGTGGTTCACATTCGATGGTGACATGTCAAGCTCTGCACTGACATACTCTATGTAATTTCTCATAAGAACCCCTTCAAACTGAATACTGTTAAATGCAACTTGAGGGAAAAACAAAGGCTTAGAAAGATAAGCAGTTTTCCCAGGGTTACACAGAAGATATTCAAACTCAAACCTGGGTGACTTGATTCCAAAGGCTGCTAATACCTATTCACCAAAGCTAATTCCTACTTCGGTGATTTTTGTTTGTTTGTTTGTTTGTTTTGGACTTGCTGTGTAGACCATAGTGACAATGGTGTTGACATCACAAACTGGGTTAAAGAGTAGAAGAAAGTTCATTTACCAGTATTATCTTCACTGCTTATCCATGCTGAAATTATCCAGAACCTCCACAGCCTTCCCGTTCACTGTCTATATGCACAATGTTTCTACAATATTCCATTAAGAAGCTCAGAACTGAATATTTCACAAAGTTTGTCTTATTCTGTGGAGAAATCTGAGTCATTACTGTTCTGCTGAAATGGCCCAAAAGGGCTCTGGTATCAGCCATCTGCCTCTCTATCAGGTGACCAAGTTTTTGCATCTGAATCAGATTCTGAGATTATTATAAGTAGAAAGAAAAGTCCTGCCCTGACCTTCCAAATAAGAACATAGATTACACTCATACAAACATGCATCTTTCTGGGAGCCTTCTACCCTTCACATCTAAAAGGAACAGAAATACATTGTAGCTTTTTAATTGAAAAGAAAACATTATGTTTTGTTTTAACCCCTCTGACCCTCCTTTGCCTCCTCCTTTACAGATTCTTGGTGATCATGGTTCTTATAGGGTGTTCTTTTTGGCTCAAGCTTACTCAGGGGATACCTTCAGCATCTACCATAATGCTAAGAAGCTCTTTGTTCAGAAATAAATTCCACAGGAATTCTTTACTATTCCCCGTGCATATTTAATCCCTGCAGAGAGATGAAAGACATATGCAAAATAATCATAGACATTAAATATTTAAAAGTGCATTACCAAGTTCTTACTGTAAGCCAGAAAAAAATAGATTTGGCTATAAAATGTTCCCAGTTAGGAAAACTTATGTGAGAGAAATAAAAAGCATGGGGATGTGCTTGGAAGTCTTACAGGGGGCCCTCTGGAATACATCATCAAAAGAACAAGAAGCTAGAGTAAAGAGGTGTAAATGTGACTACTCTAGTATCTTTCTTTTAGTTCTAGTCAACTTGTCAATACAGTGCAGGAGAACATCTTTCAGGATCAAGGGCTATGAATACAGTTTTAGTGTCCTAAAGAGCTAGATAACTGTGAAATATTCAACCTCATGGTGGTTGTGTGTATCTAATTATAGGAAGGGATTTTTTTTTTCCACCTCTTCACTTGGCACTTTAAAATCTTCTAGGACTGAAGGCCTTAGACACACTCCACTTGAGTATCAATTTCTAGTGTTTTAAAAATGAATCTTTCAATGAATACTAATGTTCTTATAAGAAACCACCCAGAGGCCAGTAAACCCTGATGAGAAAAATTTGCTTTGAAATGTGCCAAACATTCAGAATCTTATTTACCATGGGATTTGCTGAGACTGTTGACAAATCCCAGAAGATGTCATGTGGAAAGTTTTCAAGAAAATGATTACATCTCACCATCTAGAGTTTTCTAGAGGATCCCAGATACAGACCCTGAAGCAAATGAGCTCACATTATCCTTGAAGGTGGAGACAAACTGTTGGGCTGCAGATTAAGTTACCAAGTGCTTTGTCCACTCCAGCCTTTGGTGAAATCTTGTCCACAGCGTAAGCAGAAACATCACTCCCCACCCTGATGTGATGGTCAGAGAAGAAAAGCACGTCAGGAAGGTGGTGATAACGGGGAACTTTCTCCTGGATAATGGATCCCACAAAAATAAGAGACACGGGTGTTTTATTGATATCAGTGGGATTCTAGAACTGTGTTCATGGCTTTGAAACTGTAAGAAAGGGAAAGCACTAGTATGGAAGTGGGTATACCTAATCACTAACCCCAGCTGTGCTGTGTATCTGCTATATGACTTACAGCAACTCACTCTTCCTCTCTTAGCTCTTGGGGTTTTGGGGCCTTAGCTCTATCATTTATAAAACAAGTATAAAATTCCAACTTGACCAATGTAATATCCCCTAGTTATGTGTGAGTTAAATTAAAATTTACTTTGTCAGGCATACTACTCAAATTTTAATGCCATGTGTAGCCAGTGGCTACCATATTGATAGCACAGATTATAAACCATTTCCATCATCACAGAAAGTTCTATTGAATAATGCTGGTAGAGATGATGTATGCGGTCTTTTCTAACTCCAAAATTCTGAATCCATGCCCACACACCATCTGTGTTAGCCAGGATTATACAGCACGGACTCCTGGCCCTAGAACAGTAGCCTTTGTCTGCTAAACAGATAATGAGTGTGGCATTTGTATCAGAGTGGGGAGATGTTGGCTGGGATTGGTATTCACCCACCAAGCAGATGCAACATGGAACACAATGGAAAACCCCACTAAAGAGGAATGAGGGAGCTGGCTAGCCAGATGGCATGCCTGGATTCCCATTCCCAGGCCTCACACTTGGTAAAACCTCTGAAAGAAACAGAAATACCAGACCCAGTCCTCAGAGAATAAGGCCTTTTACTATCTATTCATCTACAATCAGCTGACTCAGGATAATTTACAATTTAGAACTTGGTTAATGCCATAAGAGCTGAACTCCAAAAAGAACCCAGCTCCAAAAAAGTCAGTATCATGGGCTGACCTTTCCATCAAGCCCATGGGGAAAATGTAACTCACTTACTTCCTGTGTCTGAAAACACAGAACTCACAGAACCAAACCAAGATACCTTGTTTGCTTAGCTCCTGTTCTATCATTTGACACAGCTGACTTTTGGTTGCTATTGTGTTTGTTCAGTTTTACTTTTTTTAGCCAAAGAGAGTTCTAATTTTGGAAGAGGGACACTGTTGGAAGGATAGGAGGATCCAGGCCAAATGGAAATAAGTCTTGCACACTGTTACAACTAAATCTACAGCTGACTCATTTAATCATGGTTTCAGGGTCTAGAGAGCTGGGGCAATGGAAAACCCAGTGCAGAACTCTCCACCTAAAGGTTATATCCTATACTCAAACTATGTCAGCCCTTTCTCTAATAAAATAAGATTGATAACAAACATTTACCTAGCACTAGGTATGCAACTGATGTGCTTCCAAAGGCTTTAAATATTATTTAGTAATTTAACCCTCCCGGTAAACTTATGAAGTAGCGACAAAACCATTCCTATTTTAGAGTGTGAAACTGAGATACAAAAAGTTTAAATGCTTTCCACAGGATTACACAGCTGGGACATGATAGAAGCAAATTCTGCACTTAGGAATTCTACTTTTAGAATGTCCATGATGCACCATGTTTCTATATAGTCATTCTAAATAAATTAGATTGTTACTTGAAAGCCAGCTTGTGAATAGCAGAGTCTACGTAAAACATACAGTTTCAAGATTGTCACATAATGGAAAAGGTGGCAGAAAAAGTGGAGTGGCTGTGACAGGGGCTGGGGTGAGTTTGGCTGGCCTTGTCGAAAACAAATTAGTGACCACATTGGTCATGCAAATCAAAACTCAAAACACATTCTTACAACAGAGGCTCTTAGCCAAGACAGCATAAACTAACTGGACTTTTCCTTGTCTTTCCTCACGCTGAAAGTGCAACGAACAGTGACATAGTCAGAAGGAAGAACGTATGCAGACTATGGGGACATAAAATTAGAGGTCTAGATAAGCAGGAAGTTGTTAGTAGGAATATGAAGCATAAAAGGAGCTCACTGTATAATGGGTTTAAACTTAGGGTGTCTGTCATTTCAGATGGTTTACTCTATCAAGAAGTACAGTGAGGAAAAAGTCATTTCTTTCTAGGTGTGATGCCTGTAATTCAGGGATCTGCCATTGCATGGTTAGAAAATTTGCAAAAAAAAAAAAAAAAAAGCCAAAAGGTTAGAGCACAGTCATAGTGCAACTACAATTTCTCAATAAAATAACCCTCTCCTGGTGAGGCATGCTGACTCATGCCTGGAATCTCAACACTTTGGAAGGTTAAGGTGTTTAAGATCAGCCTGATCAACATAGTGACACCTCCAGGAAAAAAAAAAACAAAAAAAAATTTTTTTTAATCAGCTGAGCATGATGGCACACACCTGTGGTCCCAGCTACCCAGGAGGCTGAGGAGAAAAGATTGCTTGAGCCCAGGAGTTTGAGGCTGCAGTAAGCTGTGATCATGCCACTGGACTCCAGCCTGGGTGACAGAATGAGACTGTTGAAAAATAATAATAATAAAATAACCCTCTTCTATGAAGCAGTCACAGAAGATAATTTAATGCTTTTGTGAAGACAATGGATATAATAAGCACAAACTTAAAAAATCAGTTTATCTGAGGGCTACGTGGTAGCCTCTCTCATAGTCACTTTGTATTGATTGATTGCCACTTTATCTTTGGTGATAAAATTTCTTGTACTTGTTTCCCAGAAACAGAGATTCCAGGAAGGTTGTACTGACATGGATAGTTCTTTCATCTGCAACATTTACATTCACAGACACACACAAGCTGAGTTCCAACAGCAAGGTGGTAAGCATTAGGCTTTCTACTTTTCAGATCTCTGCTATTTCTGTTCTTGTCCTTCTGCACCTTTGACAACTTCTATTCCCTAAGTGATGAGTTCCTCTCTGGAGGCAGAGGATATACATTTTAGATCCAGCCATTACTAGGTTTATATCTGGTTTTGGTCACTTGATAGTTTTGTTAATACAGAAAATGGAAAATTTTCTTAGCCCCTGTGAGCCTTATTTTCTTCATCTGTAAAATAAAACTGGTGGTTCCTCATTCACACTGTTATTAGATATAAATAAAATTTCTGGTCTATAATAAATGTTTAAATGATCTGTTTAAAACTGTTTCTTCCTTTCTTAGTTCCTGAGGCTGGACAATGGTGGATATTAATAAGCACTGATTAAGTGTATGTATGAATGAAAAAAAATGAATGAGGATGGGTTTTCTGTGAGTAACAATGGTCCTGAGCTTAACACAATAAAAACACCCTCTGAGTGCACTGGCTAAGTAAAGTCTGGTCTTTTACTTTCCTAAATACTTTTCTCTGTCTTTTTACAATGTGTACACCTCAATCTTTTGTTCATGTCATTAAAATAACATGTCTGGCTGTAGAGATATGTGGATTCAAACAATGTAATAAGCTGTGTAGCACTAGTAGCTAAAAGAATAATAAAAGTAATTTGGAATGGAGCCAAGCAATTGAATCTAATCAAATGCTAAGGCAGAGTGAGTTGTAAAGTTCCTTGAATAGACAGAAGAATAAGATACTGATAGGATTCATGCTCAGGATGGTGGGCAGTCTGCCTTAAGTTTTAGAGTCCCTGCCACAGTGACCATAAAAAGCATGCACATAAATTTTAAACAAGGTCACATCACTATTTCTTATATAACCTTCACTAGTTGAGAAGATACCCTCAAAATCATCCAGGTAATATAATTGTCTCATTAGCAAATAAGAATCTTTTATCCTGGAGAAAGTTTGAAAATAAATGTAGACATGTTTTAGAAAATTATGATACTAACATTTTGTATTAAGTATGTGCTTGATATTTTAAGAATTTGTAATGTCTAAAATAATTTTGCCTTTGAGAGTAACATATCAGCTTTATGATTCCAGTGTGAAATGTGTAACTGAGTAATTGATTTGGACATGTGATCTGAGGCATACACACACACACACACATTGTGAAACTGCTTAATACAAATTTAAAATTTAAATAAGTTTCATAAGTTTAATTTATAGATTTGAAAGAGTAATTTTGGTGCTCTAAAAGATTTTTTTTTGCTTGTTAGTTATTTGAAATTCTTAAAAAGAAAATTTTATGTTTTAATGTACTAAATTTATAAGGTAAGCTTAAAATGTATGAGTTTAAAACTGAAAGCTGGGTTGGGCACAGTGGCTCACACCTATAATCCCAGCACTTTGGGAGGCTGAGGCAGGCTGATCACTCATCAGAGTTCAAGACCAGCCTGGCCAACATGGTGAAACCCGTCTCCACTAAAAACACAAAATTTAGCTGGGCGTGGTGGCGGGTGCCTGTAATTTCAGCTACTTGAGAGGCTGAGGCATGAGAATTGCTTGAACCCGGGAGGCAAAGGTTGCAGTGAGCCGAGATTGCACCACTGCACTCCAGCCTGGGTGATAGAGGGAGACTCAGTCTCAAAATATAAAATAAAAGTTAAAGCTTTAAATTGGACAGAATATTAGTGAAGTTCCTTTAAAACTGAGGAACATTTTTGTTAATTTTATAAGAAAAGATTTGTAAGTATGACTTTAAGAAAAAAATAGATTGTTGTATTGACTTCAATAAATCAAATATTCATATTTAAAATTAAACAACATGTGAATATTTTCTGTTAATGTTTTACTAGGGGACCCCAAATCTTAACAGTTCATCATACCTGATATATCATATATATACATATATATATGATATATATGTAGTTGATTATATATATATCATATATATATCATATCTACATATGTAGATATATATCATATATATCTATATAATCAACTACATATATATCATATATAGGTGAATCTATATATATATATAATCAGCTACATATATATTTATGAGATACATGTGTGTGTATGTATATATATATACATATATCTCATATATATATGTGTGTGTGTATATATATATATGAATCTCTCAGACTAGGCTAAGAGTTTGGATGGCAGCTACTAGAGGGGCCAGAGGATGGGGCTCTAAACCATCACAGAAATGAATCAGAAAACTGATTCTAAGTAACATAGGTTTCTACAAGGAACTATATCCATAATGGACAAAAAGTATAAGTGTAGTCTCCTCCCTCATAATCATGCGATACCAATCATAGAGGGAATAAAGGAAGATAAGGAAGGAGAAAAGAAGAAAGGAGGAAGAAAAGGGAAAGAACAACACAAAGCAACAACAACAGAAAAAGCAAAACAAAACCCATCAACCCTGAGTTGGAATTTGCCAGTTGGGTAGGCTGAAGAGAAACCACAGCATGACTAGGAATGCCATTCCAGCAAGACTGAAGGTTAATCCTAAGAGCTAAATGTCTAGCCATTTCATGTGCCTTGCAAAAAGAGAGAACAGTAATTACAGAAAAGCAGCAAGCATGTAATCTACATAAATGTATTTGGAAGCTATTTTGTTTCTTTATGCATGCCAGTTGCTTCTTCCTATTGTGAGTGAAAATGACCACTTGTAATCTCTTGTGACTGACAAAGCATGGTCAAATAAAGGTAATTCCAAGCAAATTACTGCATTGTATTATATTAATACATTCAACAAATGCCTTATTTTGAATATATAGAATGGAGTATACACAATGTGAATAGGCACTTAGCTTCTCTCTAACAAATGTTAAACCCCCAAAAATAAATAACGTTGGTTTGAATAGTGTGCTGAATTATGGCCTACTGGGTTGCACACATTGGTTGGGAGACTTAGGGTAGCTGTAATTTTACAGACTCAACTTATACTTGGGTCAAATTTCCATAGCCTTACAGAGCACTAGCAATTTTCAATACACATTCTTACTAAAATGGTATGCTTTGATTTATAAATCCAGTGGAAAGGAACTGAAATGCATGTTTTTAAAAATGTGAAAATAGGAAGCCAGGAATCAGAGAATAGAATAAACATTCTGATAATAGTGAGTCATGTCAAGCTACTTCCACCAAAATAAGATTGCTCTAGAGAGGAACAATTTTAAAAATCAGATAAAGTCAGGCCATACAATGATGCCAACAGATTATGATTTTACAAAAACTCAAAAACTAGGTTTTAAAATGGTGCAGATTCCCAGATATCTGTGAGCTAGAACAGATTTAGACTGGGTGGGCCTGGCCTTCCTCTTTTAAAAAATATCCTTCAATAATCTCCAGCAATGAGAAAAAAACAAATTACAAACATAACAACAACTTGAGGAATCATATTGTGTTGAGCCAAAGAAGCTAGATCCAAGAATATACAAGGTTTCCATTTGTAAGAGGTTCAAGAACAGGTAAAAATAATCAATGGTATAGGAAACTATAAAAATGCCTCAGGAAAGGGTGGTGAATGACTGAAATGGGTTATGAAGGAACTTTTGGTAGCCATGGAAAGAAATATTGTATATCATTATCTGAGTGACAGTTACATGTATCCATCTGTCAAAATTCATTAAGGTAGAGAGTCTTGCAATTTCATTACATTTAAATTATATTTCAATGTAATGAAAGCATTTTAGCATAAACACACACACACATACACACACACACACCCCACAATGAGCCTAAGTGTATAGCTTATTCACTGCTGTAGAAAATGTAAACTTACAGAATAACCTTGAGGAAAATGTTTGGCAGTTTCTACAAATACTAAATATACAACAATGTTATGGCCCAGTAAATCCATTCCTAGCTATATTTATCCAAAACAATGTTCACTTAAGAGCACCAAAGATACGTGCACAATTTTTGCATACTTTTGCAGTGACCCTTAATTGCAAATTGCCCAATAATCCATTAAAAGTATAATTAATAAAGAAAGAGAAATTGTGGAACACCACAATGGAAAACTATGCAGAAATGAGAATAAGTGATAATTTAATGCAAAAAACATGAGTGAATCTTACTAATAGAAGGTTGAACAAGAGGAGCTAGACACAGAAGAGTACATACTGGATGTTTTCATAAATTTTTAGTAACTAAGTAAGCAAGATTAACCTATGGTGTTAAAAAGCAAGATAGTTGTTACCACAGGAAGGATTGTAGCAAGAAAGAAAGGGCAGGATTTGTAGGGTGCTGGTCATATTATCTTTCTTCATCTAGGTTCTGGTTACACAAATGGACTCAGTTTGTGAAAATTCAGAGCTGTACAGTTATTTTGGGGTTACCTTCCTGTATGTGGTACATACAAAAACCTTTGATTTGTTTTCAAAGTAAAAACAGAAACAAAGTATCCAACTGTACCCCTCATCATGCTTTGCTCTATCTGTTAATTTGCCTTGGACTTCAGATCCACAATCACCCTTCTCTGTTTCCTTAGCAGGTACATATTAGGTACCTTTTCATTTTTTGTTTCTTCTCTCCAGGTGCCTTAGTGATTGTGGCATTATTTATCTTACATTCTCCAGTGTTTCAACTCATTTTTAACTAAGAAATGTCCTCAGTCAACTCTCTCACATCCTAATGCCTAACCCAGTGTGTAGCTCATAGAAGGCACTCAACATTTACTTAATAAACAAATATTTAAAGAAAAAAAAATCAGATGCTCCCAACAGCTGTTCTCCACTGCCCTTACCTGGCTATCTGTACCTTGATTCTAACAAGTATTGGTCTTAGTAGGAAGGATGCATTGAGATTGCTTCACTGATTGAGAACCATCAGAGGTGAAGAACTGCACAAGTGTTTCCAATCCCAAAGTCTACAGTCTTAATCATAGGAGGAGAGTAAACAGATATACTGAGAACCCCATGGGTCCTGTTACCATAGCATCCCCAGGGTCATGGTTAGTGGCATTTCTGTGTTACAACTGAATTATTCAATGGTATGACTTCTGAAGGTATATCAAAATGAATCTTATGGCTTATTAAAACTGAATCATTAAAGTACAGTTACAAATAACAGAAAATAGAATCACAATGCTTGAAGAGATTATTTGTCTTTACAATATAAAATCTGGAGTTAGGTAGTACAGGGCCACTACAACATCTCAATAATTCAAGCTCTCTCTGTCATATTGCTTTGCCATCCTTCACGTGCTCATCAGCATCTTCGATTGTATCCCTAATGTTGCAAGCTTCAGCTCCATCTTTGTATTCCATGGGGCAGAAATGTAGGGGAAAAAGTCACATGATTACCATGTAATCAAAGCTTCAAAGCATCTAAAAAATACTCTCTGTAGCAAGCACAGGTAAAAAGACAGTAAGTGAAAATGGAAGTTGAGTACCCACCACCCAAAGATATTTTACCAATGTTAGGACAACACAGAACATTACTACTACAAATGACTATGTAGTCATCTGGAGCATTCTTAAGCTGCCATTTAAAATGATGCCACAGCAAAAGACATGATCAACAAGATAAACAGACAATCTACAGTATGGGAAAAAATATTTTAAGTATACAGCTGACAAAAAGCAAATATCCAGAATCTACAAGGAAGTCAAACAGCCCAACAAGAAAACAGCAAACAACCCAGTTAAAAAGTGGGCAGAGGACATGAACAGACATTTTTCAAGAAGACATACAAGCAGCCGACAAACATATGAAAAAATGCTCAATGTCACTAATCACAGAAATGCAAATCAAAAGTACAGAGAGATACCATCTTACACCTGTCAGAATGGCTATTAATAAAAAGTCAAAAAATAACAGATGTTGCTGAGGACGCAAAGAAAAGGGAACATTTATACACTGTTGGTGAGAATGTAAATTATTACAACCTTTATGAAAAACAGTATAAATATTTCTCAAATAACTAAAAATAGAACTACCATTCTATGCAGCAATTCCACTACTAGATATAAATCCAAAGGGGGAAAATCACTCTATCAAAAGGAAAACTACACTAGTATGCTTATTGCAGCACCATTCACAATAGCAAAAATACGGAATCAACCTAAGTGTCCATCAGTGGAGGACTGGATAAAGAAAATTTGGTGTATATATACCATGGAATACTACTCAGCCATAAGGAAGAATAAAATCATGTCCTTTGCAGCAACATGTATGGAACTGGAGGCAATTGTCCTAACTGAAATAACTCAGAAAAAGAAAGTCAAATACCTCATGATCTCACTTAAATGGGAGACAGGTAATAGGTACACATAGACATACAGTGTACCATACACATAGGTACACAGTCTATTAGGGTAGACGAATAGATATTAGAGACTTCAGAAGGTGGGAAGAGAGTGAAGGTTTAAAAATTACTTATTGAGTACACTGTTTACTATTTGGGTGATGGGTATATTAAAATCCCAGAATTCACCACTACACAATATATGCATGTAAGAAATCTGTATTTCTATCCACTAATATTAAAAAATGATGCCAGTAAAGTCTGTATAATGGGAAAGTCCCACGACTGAAGGTAAGAAAGCTTGCTCATACACAAATATTGCAACTTTTAAAATATATATAGACATGGAGACCCAGGTTGGAAAGGAATAATTAAAATGAAATTATTACCATGTTCCTCTAGAGAGATTATAGATAATAGTTATTTTTAAAACAAATTCTTCTAGTCTTAAATATGCCTTTACAAACACAAAGAGATCTTAAAATGTTTTATACTTCAGAAAACCCATCTTCAAAGACAAGGCACTCCTGCTTTGTTTTTACTTAGATTCATTAATCCTTTGTTTCATATTTTTTAAATTTTTGTGGGTACATCATAAGTGTATATATTTATAGGGTACATTAAATGTTTTGATATAGGCATGCAATATGAAATAAACACATAATGGAGAATGGGGTAACTATCTCCTCAAACATTCATCCTTTGAGTTGCAAACAATCCAAATACAATCTACGTTATTTTAAAATGTACAATTGTTATTATTGACTATAGTCACTTTACTGTGCTACCAAATAATACCAAAAATGTGTCTTGCACATTCTTTCCAACTATTTACTTTTATACCCATTAATCAACCCCACCTCTCCCACCCCAAGCTCCCTACTACCCTTCCCAGTCTTTGGCAAAGTCTTTTTAGCCTTTATGCCCATGAGTTTAATTATTTAATTTTTCCATTTGTAGATCCCACCTTAATCAACTCCAGTTTCATGCATGTTTTTGCAGATGACTGGATCTCATTCTTTTTTATGGCTTAATAGTAGTCCATTGTGTATATGTGCCACATTTTCTTTATCCATTCATCTGGTGATGGATGCTTAGGTTGCTTCCAAATCTTAGCTATTGTAAACAGTGCTGCAGCAAACATAGGAGTACAAGATATCTCTTTAATATGCCGATTTCCTTTCTTTTGGGTATACACCTAGCAGTGAGATTATTGGGTTCTGTGGTAGCTAAATTTTTAGTCTTGAGGAACCTCCAAATTATTCTCCATAGTGGTTGTACTAATTTACATTCCCACCAACAGTGTATAACGATTCTCCTTTCTTTACATCCTTGCCAGCATTTGTCTTTTGGATATAAGCCCCTTTAACTGGTGTGAAATGATATCTCATTGTAGTTTTGATTTACATTTCTCTGATGATCAATGATGTGAATCATCTTTTTGTATGTTGTTTGTCATTTGTATGTCTTCTTTTGGGAAATAGCTATTCAAATATTTTACCCATTTTAATCAGATTATTAGGTTTCTTTTATTTGAGTTCCTTAATATATTTTGGTTATTAATCACTTATTAGATGAGTAGATTACAAATATTTTCTCCATTCTTTTGGGCTGTCTCTTTACTTTATTGACTGTATTCTTTATTGTGCAGAAGCTTTTTAACTTGATGTGGTCCCATTTGTCCATTTTTGCTTTGGTTGTCCGTGTTTCTGAGGTATTGTTTGCTTAAAAGTCTTTGCCCAGATCAATATTCTGGAGATTTTCCCCAGTGTTTTAATAGTTTCATAGATTGAGATGATAAATTTATGACTTTAATCAATATTGATTTGATTTTTGTATATGGCAAGAGAGAGGGATTTAGTTTCATTCTTCTTCATATGGGTATCCAGTTTTCCCAGTACAATTCATTGAAGAGACTATCTTTTCTCCAGTGTATATTCTTGGCACCTTTGTCAAAAATGAGTTCAATGTAGGTGTGCAGATTTATTTCTAGGTTCTCTATTCTTTTCTATTGGTCTATGTGTCTATCTGTACGCCAGTACCACACGGTTTTGGTTACTATAGCTCTGTAGTACGGTAGTATAATTTTAAGGCAGGTAATGCAATTTCACCAGCTATTTTTTTTCCCCCACTTAGGATAGCTTTGGCTATTCTGGGTCTTTTGTGGCTCCATAAAATTGTTAGGATTGGTCCAGGTGTGGTGGCTTAAGCCTGTAATCCCAGCACTTTGGAAGGCCAAGGCGGGCAGATCACCTGAGGTCAGGAGTTTGAGACCAGCCTAGCCAGCATGGTGAAACCCTGTCTCTATCAAAAATACAAAACTTAGCTGGGCATGGTGCCAGACACCTGTAATTCCTGCTGCTTGGGAGGCTGAGGCAGGAGAATCACTTGAATCCAGGAGGCAGAGACTGCACTGAGCCAAGATTATGCCAATGCACTCCAGCCTGGATGACACAGCAAGACTCAGTCTCAAAAAAAAAAAAAAAAGAAGAAGAAAGAAAGAAAGAAAGAAGTAAAGAAAAAATTTTTCCTATTTCTATGAAGAATGTCACTGGTACTTTGATAGAGATTGCATTGAATGTACAGATTGCTTTGGGTAGCATGGACATTTTAACAATATTGGTTCTTCCAATTCATGAACATAGAATATTTTTCCATTTTTTGCTGTCCTCTTCAATTTCTTTCATCAATGTTTTATAATTGTTATTATAGAGATATTTTACTTATTTGGTTAAGGTAATTTGTAGGTATTTAATTTTATTTGTGGTGATTGTAAATGGGAGTACTTTATTTCATTTCTTTTTCACATTGTTCACTCTTGACATATAGAAATGCTACTGATTTTTATATGTTGATTTTGTAACCTGAAAATTTACTGAATTTATCAGATGTAATAGTTTTCTTGTGGAGTCTTGAGGTTTCTCCAAATGTAAGATTATGTCATCTGCAAACAAGAATAATTTGACTTCTCCCTTTCCAATTTGGATGCTTTTTATATTTTTCTCCTATTTGCTCTAGCTAGGACTTCCAGTACTATGTTGAATAATTCTATTGGTACGATGTATCACATTGATTGATTTGCATATGTTGAACCATCCTCACATCCTAGGGATGAATCCCACTTGGTTATGATGGATGATCTTTCTAATGTATTACTGAATTTTGATTGCTAGTATTTTGTTGATGATTTTCATGTCAATATTTATCAGAGATGTTGGTTGGCCTATAGTTTTATTTTTTTTCTTTTGATATGTTTTTGTCTGGTTTTAGTGTCAGGGTAATATCAGACTCATAGAATGAGTTTGGACATATTCCCTCCTTTTTCTTCACAAGAGTTTGAGTAAGATTGGTATTATCTCTTCTTTAAATGTTTGGTGCACTTCAGCAGTAAAGCCATCAGATCCCAGGCTTTTCTTTACAGAAAGACATTTTATTATGACTTCGAACTCATAATTTGTTATTGGTCTGTTCAGATTTTGGATTTCTTCCTGGTTCCATATTGGCAGGTTGTAACTAGGAATTTGTTCATTTCTTCTAGATTTTCCAGTTTATTGGCATATCATTGCTTATGGTAGTCATCAATGATGTTTTGAATTTCTGTGGCATCAGTTGTAATATCTCATTTTTAATTCCTGATTTTATTTATTTGGATCTTCTCTCTTTTTTCCTAGTTGGTCTGATTAATGGTTTACCAATTTTGCTTACTTTTTCAAAAAACCAACTTTCATTTCATTTAATCTTTTTAATTCATATTTTTAATTTCAAATTTATTTCTGCTCTGATCTTTATTATTTCTTCTCTTCTACTAACGTTGTGTTTGGTTTTCTATTGCTTTTCTAGTTGTTAAAGATGTATGATGAGATTGTTTATTTGAAGCTTTTTTCTCTTTTTTGATGTAGGCATTTATAGCTATAAACTTTCCTTTTAGTACTACTTTTGCTGTATCCTACAGGTTTTGGTATGTTGTACTTCTAGCATCATTTGTTTCAAAGAAATTTTCAAGTTCCTTTCTAATTTCTTCAGTGATCCACTGGTCATTCTGGAGAATATTGTTTAATTTCCATGTATTTGTATAATTTACAAAATGCCTCATTTTTAATTTCTAGTTTTATTCCATTATGGTCAGAGAATATGATTAACATTATTTCAATTGTTTTGAATGTTTTAAGACTTGTTTTCTAACCTAACATATAATCCACCCTAGTGTCCTAGAGAGTGATTCATGTGCGAAGGAGAAGAATGTGTATTCTGCAGCTATTGAAAAAACCTTCTATAAATATTTGTTAGATCTATTTAGACTATAATGCAGATTAATTCTGATGTTTCTTTGCTGATTTTCTATCTGGAAGATTACTCCAATGCTGAAAGTAGGGTGTTGAAATTTCCAGCTATTATTGTGTCAGATCCTATCTTTCTCTTTATCTCTGATAAGGTTTGTTTTATATATCTGGGTGCTCCAGTGTTGGTGTCATATATATTTAAAATTATTATATCATCTTGCTGAATTGACCCCTTTATCATTATAGATTACTGTCTTTTCTTATAAATTTGATCTTGAAATCTATTTTTTCTGATATAAGTGAGCAATTCCTGCTCTATTTTGATTTCCATTGGCGTGGAATATTTTTCCATATCTTTATTTTTAGCCTATGTGTGTCTTTATAGGTTTAGTGTGTTTCTTGTAGGCAGCAGATCAATGAGTCTTATTTTTTCATTCATTCAGCCAGTCTATGTTTTTTGATTAAACAGTTTAGTTCATTTACATTTAATTTTATTAGTGATGAGTCAGGACATACTCCTACCATTTTGTTATTTGTTTTTTGGTTATTTTGTGGACTTCTCTTCCTTCTTTCTTTCCTTCCAATTTTCCTCTAATGAAGGTGATTGTCTTTAGTGATATGATTTAGTTTCTTGTTTCATTGTGTGTGTGTCTCCCTAGTAAGTCTTTTGGTTTAAGATTACCATGAGACTTTCAAATACTATTTTATAACCCATTATTTTAACTTTTCAGCAACCTAACACTGTTTACATAAACAAACAAGCAAAAAATAAACTAATAAAACTATGTGACTTAACTTTGTCCTCCAGCTCTTAAACTTCTTGTTGACTGATTTTTTTTCAATATCCAGGTCTTGAAATGTAGTAATAATTAGTCTTTCTACTTAGCATAATAGTTTACACACCACAGTTACAGTGTTATAATAGTCTATTACCACTGAGTTTTATACATTCAGCTGATTACTTATTTCTCATTAATATCATTTCTGACCGAAATAGTTCCTTTAGCATTTCTTGTAGGACAGGTCTGGTGTTAAGGAAATCCCTCAGCCTTTGTTTATTTGGAAGAGTTTTTATTTCTTCTTCATGTTTGAAGGATGTTTTCACCAGATATAGTTTTCTAAGGAAAAAGTTTTTTCTTTTCCTTCAGCACTTGAAATATGTCATGCTGCCCTTTGCTGGTCTGTAAGGTTTTTCATGAAAATTCTGCTGCCAGATGTATTAGAGTTCTATTTTATTTTATTTGTTTCTTTTCTCTTTCAGCTTTTAGAACCCTTTACCCTTGATCTTTGGGAGTTTGAGTATTAAATGCTTTGAAGTGGCCTTCTTTGGGTTAAATCTGCTTGGTTTCCCATAACCTTCTTGTATTTGGATATTAATATCTTTCTCTAGGTTGAGGAAGTTCTCTGTCATTATACCTTTGAATAAGCTTTCTTTTCTTATCTCTTTCTCTGCCTTCTCTTTAAGGTCAATAACTCTTAGATTTGCCCTTTTGATTTCCCAGTTTTCTAGGTTCTGTAGGTATGCTTTATTGTTTTTTATTCTTATTTTGTCTCCTCTGACCGTGTAATTTTAAATAGCCTGTCTTTGAGCTCCCTAATTCTTTCTTCTGCTTAACAATTTTGCTATTAAAGGACTCTGATGCATTCTGAGTATTTCAGTTGCATTTTTCAGCTCCATAATATGTTTGATTCTTAATTATATCAATCTCCTTGTTAAATTTTTCTGATAAAATTCTGAATTCTCTTTGTTATCTTGAATATCTTTGACTTTCCTCAACACAGCTATTTTGAATTATCTGTCTGAAATTTCAAATAGCTCTGTTTCTCCAGTATTGGTTTTTGATGTATTATTTAGTTTATTTAGTGAGGTCATGTTTTCCTAGATATTGTTGATGCTAGTAGATGTTCTTCTGTATCTGGTCATTTAAGAGTTAGCTATTTATTATAGTCTTTATTGTCTGGGCTTAGTCATAGCCCTCCTTCAGAAGGCTATCCAGGTATTTGAAAGGACTTGGGTGATGTGATATAAGCTGTATCTACCTTAGGGGGCACCCCAAGCCCAGTAATGCTGTGGTTCTTGATGACTCATGGAGGTACCACTTTGGTGGTCTTGGACAAGATCCAGGAGAATTTTCTGGATTATCTGGCAGATTCTTGTTCCCTTTCCTTACTATCTCCCAAACAAACAGAGTCTCTGCCTCTGTTCTGAGCCACATAAAGCTGGGGGTGAAGTAACACAAGCAACCTTGTGGCCACCCCTACTATGACTGTGCTGGGTCAGACCTGAATCCAGCAGAGCATTTGGTCTTGCCCAAGGCCTGCAACCAGTCCCTTGCTACTTCCTATGTTTGCTCAGGGTCCTAGGGTTCTACAGGCAGCATGTGGTAAAGCCAGCCAGATCTGTTTCCTTCACTTCAGGATGGTGAAGTCCTCCACACCCCAGGTAGATCCGGAGGTGCTGTCTGGGAGTCAGAGACTAGAGTCAAAAACCTTAGATGTCTACCTGCTGTTTTACTGTATTGCAGCTGAGCTGGCATTCAAACCACAAGACATAGTCCTTCCCCTTCTTACCTCCCCTTTGCAAAGGCAGAGAAGACTCACCCCATAACCACTGTCATGCAGGCTGCAAAGAGTACTGCCAGACTGCCAGTCAACGTTCCCCTAAGCCCCAAGGGCTCTTAAGTCAGCTTGCAGTGAATGCTGCATGGCCTAGGACTCATCCTTCAGTGAAATGGGCTTTCCTCTGGCACAGAGCAGGTCCAGAAATACTGTCCAAGAATCACTTCTTAGAGTTGAGGATCCCAAAAGCCCCCTTAGTGCTCCGCCCCATGGTTGTAGTGATACCTAGGGTGCAAGACAAAGTCCCATTTACTTATCTCTCCTCTTTTCTCAAACAGAAGAAGCTTTTCCCCATAGTCACCTTAGCTGATAATGTACTGAGTCTCACTTGAAGCCATCAAGGTTTCAGAGGCTCACCCAAGACCCTCAATGTAGTACCTGGATATCGCTGCTAATTATTCTGGGCCTAAAGACTCTTCATTTAGCAGACAATGAATATTGGCAGAACTAAGTTTTTTCCTTGAAGGCAGGCAGTGCCCTTCTGGCCCAGGTGTTTCTAGAAATGTCTGAGAGCAGGTCCTGGAAGGGGCCTCCTATCTCTGACTAATGCCCTATCTTGCTGCGGCTGAGTTGGTATCCAAGATGCAAGACAAAGTCCTCCCTACTCCTCCCTCTCCACTCCTTAAGCAGAAGGAAGAGGTCTCTTTTGAGGATGTGAGCTGCGTATGCTGCAGGTAGGGGAGGAGTGATGCCACACGCCCTTGGCTGCCCCAGCTGGTGTTTCACTATGCTGCGTGCTCCACCAGTCCACTGTCTCGGCTTAGTTCAGCATTAGGAATCACCTAAGAGTCTCAGTCTTCATGGCCTAGACTGCCTTTCAAGTTTACATGGAGACACAGCGTGCTGTAGCCCTCAGTGGCAAGGTTTGCATACACTCAAGTTCAGACCACTGGGACTGACAATTCCTCTCTGGACAGGGCTGATTTAAATGCTTCCTCCGTGGGTGGCATCAGCTGATAGAGCTTTCTATTCTGCCATCTTGCTCCACCTCCTGGACATTTCTGTTTTGAAAAGCATTATTTTGGTGAGAAAATAGCCCTTAAAATAATTTGATGGCAAATTTTAGTCAAATAAGAGATGACACAACATTGAGAACAAAAGCACTTCAGAGAACATGTGACATATTGTGTCCAGTGGATCCATTCAAGTTCTTCAGAACAGTTTCTTGGATGCTTTGTGATTCTGGCTCCTCTGAGAAGATCAACTGCCTGGAAGAATTCTATAAAGATGGAGACTAAGTTGCAGGCAGATGATGAGAGGGTGAACATGGAAAGAAAAGATATCAGGCTTTAAATCCCTCTGGAAGAGGTTAGATTGGGAAAGAACATTGTCTGAAGACTAATGACAAAGCAGTTATGATTTTGAGTGGAATCGAAGAGATGTTTCCCAGGACAACCCAAATGATAAATAGCTTTAAATGGAGTAACTATTGGCTTATTAGCCACCAGGTTCAGTATGAGGTATGTGCTTCCTTGCAATCAGTCTCCGATTAAATCATTGTTTCCTGAGTGGACAAAGGGAGCCCAAGTGGGTCAATGAATGAAAAATGTCTTCATTAACAGAAAAACATGTGTAAACTTGTGATTGCTGCAGGTTGGCTCAAAAGCTAATATAAGTTGTGACTGCCTTTTTGTGTTGTGTGGGGGAGTAAAACACATGGAAGATAGGCAAAGGAATGGTTCAGACTCATGTCTAATAAATATCAAATTCATTGGCCATGTGAGTAAGAAACAGACTTAATGGTGTAGAAAAATTGATATGCTTAAGAGAAATTTAGCCTATTTTTTGTTTACATACTAGTAAAGACATTTCTTAACACATGGTGAAAATAACATTAATTTGTAGAAAAGGCATCTGAATTATGATAGAAACTGGATGTAGTTTGGTATTAGTGACATCAAGTCAAGAGTGTTGAACTACGTATTTCCTGGTTCTTTGCTGTCATTCCCTGTCTTCATTCCACTCAACAAAGCCAAGCATGGGTAACTCCAGGAAGGCAATGTCTCACCTACTTGAATGAGTTCTTCCCATGTTTTTCCTTTTAATTTCTTTAAATTTTTCTGATAGGCACCCATTCACTTTGGTCCCATCTTCAGAGAGAAATAAGACTGAGCCTTCAATGAGACTCCCATGTAAAGTTATCATTATTCTGAATGATGAATATAAAAGTACTTGCAAAATGAGAGCAACAGAAGTAGAAAGATTGTAGCACGTACCACGTCCCTCTGCAGAAAGGGGGAAACAGAGAGCACTATACGGAGGTGCTACTAAGTCAGTACTCACTATGGGATCCAAAAGCTGATCCAGATTATGCTTTAACTACACCAGTATCAGAATTCAACCTGCAGGAAGTTTAAGCTAAGAAGTGAAAGAAACTTTGTTAAATGAAAGTGTGATCACGGAGGATTAAAATAATAAAAAATAAAAATACATGACTAAATACTCAGAGAAAGTTTGGCCAACTTACAGAATTTTGAAAGTAAAATTTTTGAAAATGATAAAGCCTAAATCTTTAATTTCATGGATGAAAAGATTACACATCTTATTCAGGGATGATGGTAATGCCAAGACTAGAATGCATGTCACCAGCTTTCCGGGCCACTTTTCTTTTTGTTGCACCAGGGTCATTTGGATGCTGGTGATTGTTGTAAGAGTCAAGGATGACCACAGAGGTTGGCTGGTCAGCTGGCCCACAGAGCTTCCTGCTGCTTACCTTCAGGAGTTGATACCATCTCCCTCAGAAATGGAGAGGTCTCTTCCAATTAAACCTTACTGACAAAAATGGGTAGTTTTCCAGAATTTGCTGATTTGATTCTTTTGGACTATTGCATTGAAATAGCATTTCTCTTGACTATGGAGTTTTGGGCATATTCTGAAGTTTTGCATTGGAGGAAAATGTCTCCTTCACCTCTCCCTAGTTCCAGCCTTGGTCTTTCCATTTCTAGGTTAGGAGGAGAAATCTTCTATCTTGCATCTGGTAAGGTAAAGTAAATTAGCCACAGAAAATTTGTGTTACCTTTGTCATGTTTTTCTTGGAAAATTTCCTGCATGCTTTGTAATAATTTCATTCCCTATGTTTAATTCTTAAGACTCCATAATGATTATATACTGTTCCTGACAATATCGTCCATCTACTTGGGCTTCATCAGGTTAAAGCTTTCAAAAACAGTTGTAAATAGAGTAAAAGCTAACACACTTTTAGGAAACATAGGAGGGATACTGGAGCTGGCCAGAAAGGAAAGATGGAAGAAAGGTTTCCTATAAGCTAACGTGAGAAGATCTAACTACCACATCTTTTTCAATAAATTCAGTTAAGTATTTTGTAGGATGTAATGATATAGAGAAAAATGGCAATAGGTGGGGATAAAAGAGAATGCTTCAGAATCAGATGTATCTGAATCTTATATTGCCTTGCCCTTGAATAATTCAAGGAAGTCAACATCCATCAACAACTGTGATTATTGCGGAATATAATATTTCATTCATTTCTTTATTCAACAGATATATACTGGGTACATACTATGTGTTAGGCACAAGTATGAGAGCTTAGGAACAAAGAGGAGGAAAAATCGATTCCTGCCTTCATGGGGTGTATATGTAGTGGGGAAACAAACAATAAAAGTCAGACATTTGCACTGACTACTCCTTTTATGGGAACCCATACCTCCGGATACCTCCATGGATACTGTATACTTTTTCAAGGCACACAGCATCTAGAGACTATACAAATTCATAATTCTGTATTTGTTTTATCTTTTCTAACTTTTATTTTAGGTTCAGGGATACATGTGTAGGTTTGTTATATAGGTAAACTGCATGTCATAGGGGTTTGATGTACAGATTATTTTGTCACACAGGTAATAAGCATAGTACCCAACAGGTATTTTTTCTGATTCTCACCCTGTGGTTGGGAGGAGGGAGAGGATATGTTTACATGTATAGTCCAAAGAATGCCCTAATGGTTTCGATATGGGGTATGAGAGAAAGAAGAATTGACATTGATTCCAAGGTATTGCTTCAAGCAACTGAAAGGATGAAATTACAGTGAAGTGAAATGGGGAAGTCTGTGAGAGAGGTTTGTTTGACAGGGAATATAAGGAGTTCAGTTTTGGATTTGTTAAGATTCAAGTGTCATCAGATAACCAAATGGAAATGTTGAGTGAACAGCTGGAAATCCAGTTACTATTAATAGGAACAATATCAATAACAGCAGAATTTCTTGAGTGTCAAGTATATTTCTATGTAATTTACATGCATTTATATTGTTTTATTATCTCTATTTTATAGATGAAATTCAAGAGGTTATGTAACTTGGGCTGGTCACTGGTTGACAAACTATATAGCTGATGGGCCAAATCTAGCCCAGTCTGTTTTTTAAGTGTTATGAGAACACAGCCACACTTGTTTGTTAGCATGTCTGTAGTTGCTTTCATGATGCAAAGGTAGAGTTCAGTAACTGTGAAAGAGACTATATGGCCCACAAAGCCAGGATATTTACTATCAAGCCTTAACAGCAAAAGTTTGCCAATTCCCACCCTTGGCGATTCAGCTAGACAGTGACACTGGATTCAAACCCAGCCAGACTGACCTGAAAATGCACATAGCCTAGCCACTATGATCTACTTTCTCCCAATTATATGCAAACCTGTTCTAATTTTTAATATAAAATGTAATGTTATTTTTCTTTCTCTAGAAGCCACTAAACCCACATTTTCCTCTACATTCCAAGCCCTTCTTCACATGGAGTAGAATAAACACATTTCCTGTGACTAAATGTTAGGGACTCAGATCTAGGAAAAATTAAGCATTGCGAGATATGTCATGTGTTCTTTCTTTGAATAAAAGTGCATGATGAAGGCTCTGGTGTGGAAGGGAGAAAAGGGGTATTGATTGAAACCAAAAGAAGAGAGGTGCCAGATTGAAGTATATGGAAACCTCAGGGCCCTGCCTCAAAGGGGGGCTTGGCAAATTGGAAAGTACCAGGTAATGTAAACAGGAAACTCCTGACTAGAAGTATGAGTGAGTTCACCAACACTGAGAGTGCTATCGGGGTAAAATTTGCTAAGACTGAATGTCTGGCCTTTCCACATCCAGAAAGCCCACAATCCTCTTCTTTAGTCATCATGTAAGTAGGCCAATGTCCTGTCCATGCTTTCCATTATCAAAGGTCATAGTTTTTGGCCACTCTATGATGATTTCATTCTGGACACATGTCAGGGTATTAGAAAGCATAAAAGAAGCCTGAGGGACATTGGGAGGGCTATAGTTATGGAGATAGTGGCTCCTGAAGTTTGGATTCAAATCAAGAAAGATCAAAGTATTTTAAACTGATGCTGGGTTTGGAAACTTGTCATACAAGAGAATTAAATGAAAAGAATGAAATATTTTTAATAAAGTGCCCATTAGAATGCCTGGTACGTAGTTGGGGCTCAGTAAATGGTAGGGTAACAGAGATTATAATGGAGAAAACTCTAAGTAAGGCTTGCTGTGGAAGGCTGGACACTGTGGAAGAAAGATGACATTTATAGGCTCTGGATTTTAAAGAACCATTGAAATGCTGTAACTGATAGATAAAAGATAGTTGTAGCTATCACACTCATTTTGGGAATGCCAATGCATCTGCTAAAGGGACTGAAATTAATTTGTTGGCTTTCACCCCCTAAGGCAGATATTCATTGCCCATGTTTACTCTACCCGTTTACTCAGCAAACCTTTTGATCCATGAATTTGGTCCACAGTGAAAGGACAAATTTCATTCCTGCCCAGTGGAAACACAGAATATTGTAGATGAGAGGATTCCACACCAGCACAATCTGTCCATTATAGGACTAAGCTTTGGTAGCTAAGATAGTGTCATTTTCTGAGCCAGGAGCAGAGCTTGTGTCCAAGGCTATACTGTTAACGGTAGCATTAAAAAAGTGTTGAGACTAGAAAATTCTGGCTTTTACAGCGTCGACAGTACCTTAAGGCCAGTATTTCCTTTATGGCTGTCATTACTACTGGACTGCAGGCTTTGGAGCTTGGTTTGCTGCTAGTGAATTGTTAGCAAGTATAAAATTGATGATCAGTAGCATCAATGCCAGAGTGATTGGGTTTTTTAGGATTTCAGGGAGGATACAGTTATCAAGGCTCTATAGCGGCTACCAAGAAAAACCTCTCTTGATCCCTTCTCTAATTGTAATGAGTGATGGCTTCTCTGCTAATATCATTTCTTCATTTCACAACTTATGGGAGTTTCCTTTCTCTGATCACCAGCTAAAGTGGAGGTAAACAAAAAGACTCTAACATTCTTCTCAAATTCCACCTATAACAGCAGGAATGATGTTTTTCGAGCAGTCTTTATTTGAAATTAAAATCTAAATTTAATTCACTTTTAGAAGTATGTAGTAAGCATTTCCAATGCTTCTAGAACTTTATTGGTCACTGTTAGATACCAGGATCATCTAAGGCATAAAATGGCTGTGATAAATGCATAAGATGCTTCTTGCTAAAGAAAAAATCAACTTTAAATCCTCTTACATAGCCCAAAATGGTAAGAAAATGAGTAAGGGTTGTCAGTCTGTTTTCACCTAGGAATCCAGGTGATTGTATAATACAATTTGATCGCATGATTTCTGTTAGTGGTGAACAGACCTAGGGTATTAATTCTGAATGATGTGAAATTCTGGTTGTACCTCCATTATTGTAATTATAGTGTTGTATTGCCACTCTCCCCTGCTAGACTGTGAGGAAAGGAAACCCAGTTATCATCTTTATTAACCCGTGGTACAATGCCTGGTCCAGAAGAGATGATTATTAAATGATTATTTATTAAATAAAAAGACAAGTGAAGAAAAGTGTTGAAAATGAGGACCAATAAAATTACTTAAATAATCTGGGCAAAAATTTGTGTTCTTCAAATCCCCTCCCAAAGATACACACATCTTAATCCCCAGGATCTGTGAATATGTTGCCTTACATGGCAAGATGAATTTTGCAGACATGATTAAGCTAAAGATTTTGAAATGGGCAGATTATTCTGAATTATCTAGGTGGGCCCACAGTAATCACAAGAGTTCTTGAAAGAATGAGGCAAGAGATCAGAATTAGTAAGAGAGGTGACAGTGGAAGCAATAAGTTGGAGCAATGCAAGAAAGGGTCCATGAGCAAAGGATTGCAGGCAGCTGCTAGAAGCTGAAAAGGGCAAAGAAACAGCTTCTCTCCTCGGAGCCTCCAGAGGAACCAAACCAGCCAACACCCTGATTGTAGTCCCCTAACACACATACAGAGGGCTGGAAGACAGACCCTCTGGCCCAGAGGGCAGATCCATGGGCCTGCCTGATGGAATTTGCCTAGCTGGTTTTTGAAATTTCTTGGGTCCTCCTTTTTTTCTTTTCATTTTCTTCCTCTGGGGATGGGGGATAGATATAACTGTTATCCTATTCCTGTTCCATCACCTGATTTTGGAGCAGATAACTAGAGTCTTGAGTGTCATAGATTCATAGGTGGAGAGAAATTTTGTGCCAGGATGGATTATATACAGTCTCATTCATACTTAATTTAAGGAATTTGTATGATGAGATTTAGGACTTTTAAACTAGTGAAACTTAGATTTTGAGCTTGAGTTGATTCTCTAGTGGGTTGAGAGTTTTGGAGACCTGGAGATGGGTTGACTTTATTTTTTGTGCAGAGTGGACATGAATCATTGTCATAATAGAAATAGAAAACAAGTACAGTGTAATATTAAAATATTTCCAAAAGACCTTTAATTTATTTGTTAGTTTGCTTCTTATTGCTTTCAGTGACAACTGCTTGAAAGTGAATATGAATATTACAGGAAAAGATTTCCTTCTTTTTTCACCAAATATCTTTTTCATTTTAGTCCAGTTAGCTCTGGACTCTGGACTAAAGTATTTAAAGAATTGTTTACTTTACTGTGTAGATATGTGTGTATGTGTGTGTGTGTGTGCACGTGTGTGCGTGTGTGTGCAAGTGATCTGATGTTCTTATTAAATATAGCAGCATTGGGAAATCCATACCTAGGATTTGTTACTTTGGGTGAAGATGCAGTCACCAATGGACCATTGCCATGATTCCATGACACGTTTTAAAAATTCAATCACATTTTTCCTTAGTCTACTGTTTTCTAGTCACTTGTACAGAATAGATTATGCTTGACTAATTGTAATAAATCCTCATACCTGGATCATGTCTCACTACAGGGTCACTCTCACGATATGTCAGTGTTGTCAGTATTTTGTTGAGCAACTTAAACCCAATAAATACTTCTCTTGGTAACTAAGGGAAAAGCCCTGTGTCTTAGTAATATCACTGGATATTACCGATAAGCTAATAATTTAATAAACTTTCTTGTTTGGATATATTTATAAAAATCTAACACAGTGTATAAATTAATACTGCAGATTCCACACTCTGGATTCCAAAATTCTATTCACCATTCTGTTGTAAAGTGTTGTTAAGTCACATATGTAACATTTAGAAAAATATTTAGGGCTGTTCTGAGAGACATAAAAATTATAATAGCCTCATAATACTGAAGTCTAAGATAGTAGGTCTTTTCTGGTTCCTTGAATTTGTGCTAGGTTTAATAAAATTTGCTAAATAGTGAATTATTGCTACAAATAATTTGATAAGAGGAAAAATTTGAAATCAACCAATTTGCATCAATTAGCTAAAACACCAAATTGATAACATTTAAAAAAAAACAAAAACAAAAAAAACAAAACTGCTCAGCCATGAGTTCTGGGTTTGTGAAAACAATTTACCTTTGATCAACCAAGAAAAGGGCCCCTGCCTTTGGATTCTCACAGGCTTTAGAACCTCACATTCATTTCTGGATGTTCGACTGGTCCATCAGGAGCTCTCAGGAGGCAATTACAGAAAAAAGGAGAAGTGGAACATGTTTCTCAACCACTGGGAATCCTATTAGTCTGTGTAGAAGCAAAAAAGCATCCAAAATTTATCTTATTATTTTCTTTAAGAACAGTTCAGCTTTGTGAGAAAGCAGACTACCATCAAAAAAGGAGTTTTGTATTCCACTATATGTATAGAATGGTGATCTTCCAAGGAAAAGAAGAAAAAAAAATTATTATGCACTCTGTTAGAGCATTTATCTTTCCTATTTGGAATGCCAAACTCCTTGCAAAAATGCATGAAAGAAAGGAGGGAGAAGAACTATGGCCATAGGCTTCTAATCTATTTCGTCATCCTTGCTAGGGCAGTCTGTGCTGCTTAAATACCAGCTAGACACAGACTACTCCAAATATGATCTCTAGCCACTCTACTGAACTTCACACACAGTTGCTTACTGACAATGCTGCACAGATTTCTCAGATTTAGCAGGACCAAAAAAGAAATTTCCTATCTTTTGTTTTTCTACAAACCTACCCTGCCCTGGGGTTTGCCATCTTGGTAAACAGCACCTTCATCCATACAGTCACCAAAACCAGATACCTTGACTTAGAGTCAACTTCTCTTCCTCCTTTGTCCCTCAAATCTGATTCACCACTAAGATTTGTTCATTCCACATGTGCAGTATGGCCTGAATTCATGCTTTGTTCACCATTCCTTGTGCCTCTGCTGATTGCAAGCCCTGGAAAGTTGTCTTTTGAACTCTTTCAGTATCACTGAAAGATTCTATTGACCTGTGCCACCTCGAATCTTCCTTTCATGCAGCCACCAAAACACATCTTTTATTTTTAAGTTAGAAGTTTGGAGGATGTAAATAAAATTCACACATAGTCTCATTGCAATATATCTATATCTATACCTATGTCTATATTTAGATATCTATACACATAGACACACATGGATATATAATAAATAATGTCTCTTACATTTCTCCACTCCACTCTCATCCCCAGAAGTTGCCATTACTGATATATTAGTGTCCTTTAGACATTTTTCTATACATTCACATAAATATGTACTTCTACGCATATTCATTGCTGTTTAAACACAAATGGAATTACATTTAATGTCGTGATTTGTAACTTGGTGTATTAACAATTTCTTAGAAATTATTTCATATTAACAGATATTATACAATACAATCTAACATTTATTTAGCAATTATTTTATACAACTTACTGTTCTAAGAGTTTGATATGCATAATCTCACCTAGCTATTAGATTATCTCTATGTAGTCAAAACTATTATTGGTATTGCTACTTTACATATCAGAAAAGAGAAGCAAATAGAAGTTAAACCGCTCCCTGAATAATCCATAGTCAAGGAACAGTAAAGGTGGGATTAAAAGATAGACAAAATTATTACAGAATCCACATTTAATCATTTTATGGTAATACTTCAGTAGTTAAAACAAATGCATTCTTTTATTAAATGGTCCAGAAATAACTTTTGAATGCATGTTGTGTGCCATGCTCTATGCTAAGAACTGAGGATAGAAGGCTAAAGAAAATATTCAAGGTTCCTGCTCTTACAAAGTTTACATTCCAGCAGGATAGCATTCATAATACGTGTGTATTATAATTTTTTAAAATTTTTCTACTGAAGAACATTAAGATTTCTTAAAAACAACAACTTAACAAATGTTGTTGTATAGCATACGTATTTGTGTGTTCATGAGTATTTCTGTAGGACAAATTCCTAGAAACAGAACTGTTAATGTGAAAAGTATGCACATGTAAAATGTTGCTACGTCCCGCCAAATCATCACCTCAGTAAAAGGTATACCAACATTTACTGCCATAAATAGTGTACAAAATGCCTGATTTTATTATTGTGTACTTGAGAAAATTAGCATTTATTTAATCATAGCTAGGAGAACAATATACACATTCAGTAGGTCAAGCTACATAACTGTGTTGTTTAGATCATCAATATTCTTTTTAAATTGTAAAAATTATAAAAAATCCTTAACAATATTAAAAGAATATTTATCATACAGATATCTGTACAATTTAGAAGTTAATAACAAAATGCTAAATAAAAAACACATCCATATTTGGAAATTTAGAAAACACATTGGTAAATAAGTCATGAGTCAGAGGAAAAATCCTAATTGCGTTGTTTAGATCATTGATATTCTTTTTGAATTGTAAAAATTATAAAAAATTCTTAATATTTAAAGAATAGTTATATGGATCATATCTGGATCATATCTGTATAATTTAGAAGTTAATAACAAATGCTAAATAAAAAACACATCTGTATCATCCATATTTGGAAATTTAAAAAACACATTTATAAATAAGTCATGGGTCAGTGGAAAAATCCTAATTTAAAAAGTTTTTAAAATATTTTTACATCTATGATAATAAATATACTATGTATCAAAATTTGTAGGATGTAAGAAGTCTGAAACTTCAATAAATGTATAGTCATAAAATATTTATATTAAGAAAGAATAAATCCTCAAAATTAACAAGCTAAGCATTCATCTTGAAAATTTAGAAATAATACCAGAAAAATTAAAGTGAAACAGTGAAAAGATATACTAAATATGAAAGTAAAAGTCAATTGAAAGGGAAAAATACAATAAAGAAAGTTAACAAAGCCAAAAGTTGGTTGAGAAATCTCACAAATACTGCTATCTCACAACTCCTATAAAGACTAATTGGGAAAAAAGATATAAGTAAAAATATATATATATGATCAATGAAAATTAAAATACAACTACAGATAAAATAGAAATTTAAAAGATAATAAAATTACCTAGGTTGTATAAGATCCATTTAGATTTCTATATCTAGCAACAAACAGAAAATACTAAAATGCATAATGCAATAGCATGAAAAAGTCAAGTAGGTAAAGAATAAATATAACATCATGTATGCTAAAATCTATTGAATGTAATTGTGAGAAATTTTAAAATGCCTAAATAAACAGAAATACATCATGTTCCTGGAAAACTCAATATTAGAAAATGAATAAATTCTCTATAGATTTATCTATAGGATCAATATACTACAATTAAAATCCCACAAGGGAGTATGCGTGTGTAAAGTAACAAGATTCTACAGTTTATACAACAATGCAAAGGGCCAAGAAAAGCCAAGACAATACTGAAAAAGACCAATGCTGAAGAATTCTTGGAGTCAAATATCTCATTTATTTTAAAGGAATAGAAACGGAGGTAGTATGGACAACAAAGCAGATATCACAGAACCAAGAGCTCAGCAACAGACACATGCATTTACAATCATTGCTTTATGAAAAAGATGCCACTGCAGGGGAAGTGGAAAATAATCATCTTTTCAATAAATGGTAATGGAAAATTTAACACCACATGAGGAAATTCAATCTCAACTATAACTCATGCTGTCTATAAACACATACAATTACAAATTGAATATATATATTAAAATAACAAATAGATTACATATAATTTATGTAAAGTTTCTAGAAAAAAACTTAAGAGGATCTCTTTAAAATCTTCTGTTACACAAAGATATTTCAAATAAGTCACAAGAATAGAAAATCCATAAAGAAAAAAATATTGATAAATTGGTCAAATAAAAATAAATAAGTAATTCTATTTCTCAAAAGACACCACTTAAGACAGTGAAAAGTAAGTCATAGAGTGGGCAAAGATATTTTCCATGTATATGTAATAGAAGATTTGCAACTAGAAAATATTTTTTAAAACCTAATAAGAGAAAAGAGTTAAATAAACACATCACAAAGCACACTCAAATGTAAATCTATACATAGGGCTTGGCATCATTAATCATAAATAATTAAACATAGGGAGGTACCACTATCCACCACTATAATGGGTATAATGAAAAGACTGAGAGTACCAAATGTTTAGTAAAATGCATTGTAACTGTGCTAATTAAAGTTTAAATTGGTACAACCCATTTAGGAAAATGTTTGAACATGCTCATACCCTGTTACTTAGCAAATCCAAAAGGCATGTATAAGCACTTCTGGAGCCATTTACATGAAATAGAAAAAATGGGTTCTTAAAAGTCTGGTGGAATTCATTCCCCTAAATTATGTGAACCTGATGCCTACTTAGGGATATATATTCAACTCATTTACCTTTTTAATATTCTATTTAAGAAACAGCCAAAACTAGAAGCAACGCCAATGTCCATCAAAAATAGAACAAATAAATACATTGTGGTATATCCATACAATGAAATACTACACATTAATAAAAATGAATAAGTTATAACTATACACTGTAATGTAGATAATTCTTAAGAGAAAAGCTAGATACAAAAGTACATGCCATGTGACTCAGCATATGTAAAGTTAGAAAATTTTAAATATGATTCCATTTCTCATGGGAAATTGCAATACAAGGCTAATGCCTGTCTACCAGTTGTCAGGGTCCTGAAAAAAATAAGTCTGTGCTAGTGAAAAAAAAATGCAAAGTCAGAAAAAATAAGAAGAAAGTATTGGAAATTATTAGAAGAATTTTGAACTGAAATGAAAAGTGAGATTAATCAAGTGTCCCATGTGCAGAAAGTCAGAGGGATGTTTAGACTACATTTATATGCCTTATTCTTACCACATTAGTTGACACGATGTAGACACTCAACATATATGTGTTAAATTAAATTGCTGCTTGAAAACTAATATTGGAGAAGATTTCATTCACTTAAAGTGATCAGTGGATCCCGGAAGTTATCCAAGATAATGAGATGAACATGTGGACTATCAGTTCAGAGTCTCAAAAAGTTATCAGATCCCTGATCTAAGCATGACACCAGCTTCTGATAGGCTGACCAAGTGATCAAGACCCAGGCACTATACCCCAATCATGACATTAGGCTCCAAGAAAGACAAGAGTATCTGGGAGTGGTGATGACAAAGCAGATAGGCTTACTATGAAGAATTAAGGATTCTGGCAAGGGGTAGATAAGTTTAGAAAGGAAATTAGGCTTTCACTGCCTATCCCTCCACAAGAAATATTCTCAGGGTGACTTCTGCCCTCTGTTCTCTTCAGCTTGATGATGAGCTTGAGGAATGGACTGTGAGTTCATTTATTTCTAGCTAATTCCAAACACTGTAGACTGTAATTAACCATTAAATCAGGCACACAAACATGGTAAAAATGTGTATCTGTAGCTCATTCTTTGGGTTATTTCAGAGACAATGCCATGGGAAAATGGTCTGTAAACTTTTTTTATGATACAGCCTTTCCGTCTCGTAAGTTTTGGGATACAAATATATCCTCCTCCTTTTCAACTTTCACTCTGGGCATTATAATTAAATAATTATCTACTCCCTACCCCCAAAAACAACAACCAAAATATACTATGGGCTAAACTATCTGACTTTGAAGTTAAAACCAGTAACTTGTATTTGTTATCTGTCCTCAAAAATTTCAAATGATCTATAGGTGGCCTTACTTGACATTTTATACTTTATATATAAAGTACTTTATATATAAAGTATAAAATGTCATATTTATTCCTGGAAGGAAGCCTGTCTCCACCTTGCTTTATTTATTCCTGCAAGGAAACTTGTCTGCACCTTGTTCTTACTGCTACCCAGAGATGGAATTGAAAGGGAGGCGTTTATAGATGTGGACGAGGAAGAACACCTAAGCAAGGCTGTCAGTGACACATGGTGGCAGCTACTCTACTGGATGTCATGAGTTATGCTAAATAATTCCTCCTGCCACACTCGGGAGCTCCTCCTGAAGTCATATACTCAGAACCAATGCTAGAAGAGACTTGGCATATTTGGTGCAAAAAATACCTAGATGAAATCTACCTAAGGGTATTCTAGTGTTTGTATACAACAGTTAAATTATGTTTCTAAAAGTTTTACTTATTATGTTAGAGAACAAAACAATTTGTTTTCTTATTATATTACTGATTTCATTATTTATTATTTTAGAGATCAAAACAATCAGTATGGACTATCTTTGATCCATGCTGATGACTACATCTGAAACAACCAATATACTAAGGCCTCTGTCAATCACACTATAATCTAAATATACAGCATCACTAGAAAATGATTAAAAGTCATACTAGCTGGCTATTAATTGGGTAAATAAAACTCTAGGAAAGGATGAGATATTAATAAAGGTAAAGGAAAAAAGCTCCTAAAAATTATAATAAACTACCCTGATTAATAAACAGCTCAGGCTCTTGTTAACACATCCTAAATATACTAAAATCTGGCTTTAGTGACTGACAACCCTGTTTTTATCAAGAAGAGAATTGATATATTGCAAGCTTGTTTGTGGGGCAGAGTAATAAATTCATTATGTTTTAATTGTCAGGAAAATTTGGCAATCCTGAGAATTTTTAGATGTTCTCAATCTTGAGAACATCCCCCAAGGCACCTGATATCGGGTATTAGAGCAAGACCTGCAGTGCCTTCTGTTTAATGTCCTGATTATGTTCCACAATTCATAAAAATTTTCATTGTTATTATGTTTGAAGGGAGATTTAAAATAGAGGTAAGTGTATATTCTGTTTAACTTAGATAGATTAGAATATACACTTAACCAACAAGATTGTACACTTACCTCCATTATAAACCCCCCCTCTTTTTTCACTTGGCATGAGTCCTAAAAGAATAACATCAATCTGACTTATTGTATGTATCCAACCTGTTCGTTCCTTTTAATTGCTGAGTAATGTTCCACAATATGGATGCCTCAGTTTATTTAACCATTCACCCACTGGAGGATATTTTGGGTTGTTTCCAGAGTTTGGCTGTTATAAGTTGCTATAATATATTTTTTCAAAAAGAATATCCTCCAAGTGCTATGCTGGACCTATCTGCTAGAATGCCTATTTAGGGCAACATTAAATAAATAAATCCCTTAAGAGCCATATGCCAAGTAAACATTTTTCATCTTTAATGTACCTCAGTACTGCAAAAGGTACTACTTAAAAATGATAGAGTGCTGGCAGTATCTATGGAAAACATTACAAAAAGTTATTGACTTAGAGATAAATATGAAAGAATACAGGATAATATACCAGAACCAATATAGGTCAATGAGTTTCCTGCTCACTATTATATATCAAGCATAGAGCACATGCAGAAAACATAAGGAGTGCTCAATTACCACTTGTTAAAAGAGAAATAAGTTAATAAGTGAATTAATAAAATGATTATGAAGTTAGGCAACACATTCACAATTATGAAATGTAGGCAATTCACAAAACCCGTATTTCTGAGCGGGAGGATAGCTGGAAGGAAGCAATGACAAGAAACGTGAAAGATATCAGTTCTAAAGTAAAGTTAGACATAATTTATCTTTAACAAATATAAATATATGCAGATTATTTTTCTTAGAAGAACTACTATTAAAAAATGAATGACAACTTTAAAAAAATTAGCCTGTTACTGAGCAAAAGAGCTCACTGCCCAGTGCTCTGGGCCTTTCATTGTAGGTTGAACAATAAGGAGATAAGAGTCCAGCTCAAATCTGTCTGTCTCCACCTTCATTAGAAAAGGGTGAGGGAGTCAATTCAGGGATAAACAGATGATTGGCAGAAAGAAAGAAGAGGTCTGTAAAGGCCTCAGGCCTGAACAGTGTCTCTTTATGCCTCCTCATGGGTCACATGTGAAAATTTGGGGGGAGTTCATATAAAAATGCAGTAAAAAATGGGGCTGTGAAGTCAGCAAATTTGTTCCGAACAGACTCCAGTTGGCCATATAGGTTCCAGCTGATTTCAGCCAGTTTCAGTATTTTACAGGCAGAGAGAGTTTCAGCATTTTGGCAAGCTGCTTCTTTTCTTATGTACTGTCTTGCAAACTCAAGAATTTCTGTTAATCACTGGTTTCTTTAACTCTTTGGGGCACAGTTTCATAAGCCTGAAATAAACGTGGTCAGATGGAAGTATAAACAACATAGTTAAAACAGTAAGATATGACAGTTCATCCAAATAAAATAGAAGAGCTTCAGTGAAAAAAATCTTAGAAATTTGAGGACCAATAGCCTATTACATGCAGTGACAGTAATTTTAAATGAATGCTAGACTGGCCCAAGCCAGCATCTGTGCTCCAGTAAGTAACTCATTAGTGAAAGTAGAATTATCATCTACTAATTTTTCAATCATTGAAATATATTAGCCAGTTAATGGATGTTAGCCAAAGTAAAAGAAAGTACTATGCATATAAAAAATTTTAGTTAGCAAATTTCACTGTAAATCTCTAAAATGAGACAATGTCAAAACTGTCTTCAAACTGGATTTTTTAAATGCTAGGTACATTCGCTTCTAAAAAGGAGAAGGAAAGTCCCACGTTACCACTGCTTCCATCCTAACAAAAACAGCCTAAATAAGCTATAAAATCATAGCTTTCACAAATGTGTCAGAGACCTTAGGATCCAAACAAACCTATATCAACTAATTTCCGGAATATGGCAATATATTCTTAGAAGGGAAGCACTCCATGACTATTTTTATCTTTTGAAAAGCAATGAAAAAAAGAAAGCATCTACCCTAAACAAGGATAAAGAGAAATTAGAAGAAATGTTAACAAACTTTTAACAGAGGCATGTTAGATGATATGATAAACTGGAATCCTGAGAAGCCCCAAGCAATGAGTAAGTCTGCATTCATGTACCAACTATTTTCCCTCAGCTTTGCTTAATAAATGGGGCAGTATTCTAAAGGCTCAGGGCAGGCAGCAGAGCTGAAACAAATCTCTCCAAGGCACTTCAGGTCTTCACCAAATGCATTATATTCAAACTTCAAAGGCTGGAGATGGGGTAGCAAGATAGATCTTTCTAGGAACACAAAGGCAGTGGTGGAAATAGAAAATATAAAGAACATTTCTCAGCAACTGAGGGAGCAGTTAACATAGTTAGACTATAATTCAGAGTAATACCACAAGTGGTTCAGAAAACTGGCAGCAGTGCTATAAAACATAAATTGATTTCTAGAATCCCAAAGATTCTAAGATCCAAAGCCCTGCTACATAAGAAGTCTATATTCAATTATCAGAACATTCTAAGACAATGGTTAACTGTCTCCTACTAAAGCTGCAACAAAACTCAAATCTACCTCAAATGCAGCTGAGATTAACCAAGCCACCAATACCAGAAGTCCTCCTTTTTAGAGAAATAAAAATTATTTACTTCTCTACACACAAAAAAATTCAGCATAAAATAGGAGATTATGAGCACATAAAAAAATCAAGAAAATGTGACCATGGTAAAGCAAAGATACTCTCAACAAAAATAGCTGTGGAGGTGGGCTATATTTTGGAATTATCAGAATTGACTTTTTAAAAATAATTATGGTGAATATATTAAAAGATCTGCCACTAAAGCTAACAGCATGCCTAAATAGATGGAATAGGTGGAAAATTTCAACAGATATGTGAAAATTACAAACTATTTGAACCAAATGAAAATGTTAGTAATAAAAATATAAAATAAACGCAGAATTCATTTCATAGAATTGGACATTGCAGAGAAAATATACAGACACAGATTGGACATTGCAGAGAAAATATACAGACACCTGCATACAACTTAATATTTTTTTATACTGAAACATTAAAAACCTGAAAAGAACACAAAATAGAGTAAGAGCTGTGAGACAGTATCCAAAGTCTGCATATGAATAATTGGAGGAGCAGAGGTAGAGAAAAGAGAGACAAGATTAAAATAAATATTTAAAGAGATATTGACAGAGGAATTTATCAAATATTATCAAATAAATAAGCCCAGGAATCCTACCACCCCCCACCAAAAAAAGCATCAAATAAACCTCAAGACAAATAAAAAGTGTGGAAAATCATGTAATAGTCAAATGGCAAAATAATAATAATAATAATAAGTATCATAAAAATAGGAAAAGAAATGTCTTACTTACAGGGGAACAACAATATGAGTGATGGCTTAATTCTAATCAGAAACAATGTGGTCTAGATAGAATGTCATCCTTTAAAATTTGACAGAAAACAAAGTGTCAATCCAAAATTCCATTTTCAGTAAAAAACGGCATTAAAAAAGAAAGTAAAATAAAAACATTTAAGACAAATAATAGATGGGAGTATTTGTCAAAACAAATCAACACTACTAAGAAAAAAAAAAGAACAAAATTGAAGGATTTGCACTACCTGATTTCAAGACTTACTAGAAATCTTAATTAATCAAGAAACTACGTATTTGGGCATAGTGATTGGCAAATAGATCAAGGTAACAGAATAGAGATCCCAGAAATAGAGAAACTCTCAACTAATGCTCATGTGTGTGTGTGTGCACGCACGTGTTGTTCTGTTTGTTTTTCCAAGGTTCGATATCAATTCAATAGAAAAGAAAATCATTCTCAATGAATGGTGCTGGAAAAAGTAAGTAGATATTCATCTTGAAAAACATTAAAACCTAATCCCTACATAACTCTCTAAACAACAATTAATTTAAAATCAATCATAGACCTAAATGTAAAAGATAGAAAGAACCATAAAGCATCTAGAAGAAAACACTGAAAAGTATCTTGCAACTCATGAGGTAGGCAAAGATCCCTTAGACAGAACATAAAAATCACCAATGATAAATAGAAAGGCTGATGAGTTACATTTCATCCTTTTGTAAAATTTCTGATCATCAAATCAATGTGAAAAAATGAAGCCACAGTCTAGAAGAAAGTATACACACATAAGCATACACAAATATATATTTATAAATATTATATATAATGAACTTTTATATAAAATTTATATTTTGAAATGCTTACAATTTAACAAAAAAGCAAAAAACCCAATAAAAATGGGCAAAACATTTTAATAAACACACAGAAGAAAAGGTGCTCAACATCAATTTGTCATCAGGAAAATTAAAACTAAGACCACAATGATGTATAGTTTACTAAAATGCATAAAATAAAAAAATTAACAATACCAAATGTTGACATGGATGTGTAGTAACTAGAACTCTGAAACATTCCAAGTAGGAGCATAAAATGGCAAAACCCCCTTAACAAACTGCATGGTGGCTTCTTTTAAAGTTAAACATGTATACAACCTATGATGTTATTTTATTTCTGTGTATTTATCCAGAGAAATCAAAGTAGATTTGTATGAAAATGTTCATAGTAGCTTTATATATTTATGTAGGCCAAAAACTGGAAGCAACCTATATGTCCATTAACAGAACTGATATTTGTAGAGTTGAATACTACTTAGTAATAAGAAATACAACTACACACACATGAAACAATTTTTAAAAGATCTCAAGATCATAAAAGACAGTAGACACAAAATGATACATGCTACATGATTCTTGCATAAGTACATGAACTTTTTTTATCTGGTGGAAAGCTGAGGAAAATCTTTTGTGGGTGGTGAAAAGGTTTTATCTCTTCCTTTGAGTGGTGGTTACCTGATATTTCACTTGTTTGGGTGATGTTGGAACTCATGGAACCACACATTTAGGATCTGTGTGTTCTGTTACATACAAATTTTACCTCAATAAAATATTTAAGTAAAATAGTACTGTCTTAACCTGCTCAGATGGCCATAACAGAACACCATAAACTGGGTATTTTCTCACAGTTTTGAAGATTGGAAGTTCAAAACCAAGATGCCAACAGGCTTGTTGTCTGGGGAAGGCTCCCTGCTTGAACTGCAGATGTCTATCTCCTCTCTGTCGGTTCACATGGCCTTTCCTCTGTTCATGTGCCTAGGGAGAGGGTGAGCAAGCTCTCTGATGTTTCTTCCCGTAAGGATACTAATCTTATTGGATCACAGTGCTACCCTTATGACTTCATTTAACTTTAGTTACTTCTGTAAAGGCCCTATCTCCAAATAGAGTTATATTGGGGTTTGAGTTTCAGCATATGAAGTGGGGAGAAGGTTATAAACATTTAATCCATAACAAATACTGATAAATAATTTCTTTAGAAAAGAAGACCCAAGTTTATTGGAGAGGAGTTGTTGTTTTGGTAGTTTTGTGTTTTTTGTTTGAGACTTCCTTACATGGAACATGAAATTAGATTAAAGAAATGAAAAGAAGTATAATTTTACACTCAGAAAAGTACCTGTAATATGCTAAGAGATGTCATTTATTTTTTAAGATTAATTCTCCCAATGCAAAACAGACAACTGAGTTAGCAAATAGAAAAGGTTTTGTAACAACCCTTCAGTTAGGAAGATATGAATAATTCCAAACATTTGTAATGCTTTAAAGTATTTTATAAAATAATGTTTTAAAATCCTGTCTCAAAACATAGGAGCAAAACAAGCCTACCACCAAGTACATGAAAGGATAAATTTCATGTTGAGAAATATGGAAAATGTGTATGGCTATAATGAAAAACAATGACTTAATCAGATGTTGAATTGAGAAATTATTCAGAAAAATAATTATATGAGAAAAATGTTTTGGAAGAAAAATTAATCTTAAGACACATATAAGCTGCCTCTTACTCCTAAAATGTATTTCAATTTGAAGAAGAAAAAGCCTCTTTTTTCTAGTATTTTATCTAAGATATTCAGGGCACATACTACAAGGCTGAAAATAAGAAAAAGGTACTTTGCTCCTTACCCAGGAAATGTTTTTTTTCTTCTTATAGCCAAAAAGAGCACAGGCCATTTCTATACCTAGGATATAATCGATGATGTGAAATAAACGTGGGCACACATTGTGAAACTAGTATTGCTCACAGTTAAAAACTTGACCAGCCTTAAAAAAAAAAAAAAAAAAAAAAAAAAAAAAAAAAAAAAAAATTTTATTTTTTTTTTTTTTTGTGAGGCCAAAAAAAAAAAAAATGTTTACAAAAAAAAAATTTTGGCGGACAA
>CAUYQU010079230.1:0-11720 GCA_963574635.1 Cheracebus regulus | reverse complement strand
TTAAAAAATCAGGAGACAACAGATGCTGGAAAGGATGTGGAAAAATAGGAACACTTTTACACTGTTGGTGGGAGTGTAAACTAGTTCAACCATTGTGGAAGACAGTGTGGCGATTCCTCAAGGACCTAGAAATAGAAATTCTATTTGACCTAGCAATCCCATTACTGGGTATATATCCAAAGGATTATAAATCGTTCTACTATAAGGACACATGCACACTCTCTGTCTTTTAATTGGGGGCATTTCACCTATTTATGTTTAAGGTAAGTATTGATATGTGTGGATTTGATCCTGCCATTATAATATTACTTGTTTATTTTGAAAACTTTTTTATGTGGTTGCTTTATAGTCTCACTGGTCAGTGTACTTCATTGTGTTTTTGTAGGGGCTGGTAATGGCCTTTCCTTTCCATATTTAGTGCTTCTTTCAGGAGTGCTTGTAAGGCAGGTCTAGTGGTAACAAATTCCCTCAGCATTTCCTTGTCTGGAAATGATCTTATTTCTCCTCTGCTTATGAAGTTTAGTTTGGCTGGATATGAAATTCTAGGTTTGAATTTATTTTAAGAATGTTGAATATTGGCCACCTGTCTCTTCTGGCTTATAAGGTTTCAGCTGAAAGGTCCAATATTAGTCTGATGGACTTCCCTTTGTAGGTGATCTGCACTTTTTCTCTAGCTGCCTTTAGCATTTTTTCTTCCATTTTGACCTTGGAGAATCTGATGATTATGTGTCTTGAGAATGTCTTGAGCAGTTTCTGAGGGTTTCTATTTCTCCACATCTTAATCAGTATTATCTGTCTTTTTAAATTATATTAATAGCTATTCTAGTTGGTGTGAAATGTATCTCATTATGCTTTTGCTTTGCATATTTCTAATGGCTTATGATGTTTAGCAGTTTTTCATGGGCTTATTGGTCATAAGTGTATCTTCTTTGGAAAATTGTCTATTTAGATCCTTTGCCCATTTTTTTACTTGGAGTACTTGTCTTTATTATTGAGTTATAATACTTCTTTATACATGTTAAACTTAATTCCCTTATCAAATACATGATTTGCAAATATTTCATTTCATTCTGTGGGCTGTCTTTTTGCTTTCTTCATGATGTAGTTTGCAGCACAAAAGGTTTTAAAGTCCAATTTATCTGATTTGTCTTCTATCTCTTGTGCTTTTGGCATTGTATCTCTAGTTAGGTTTTGACTAATTCCATGCATGATAGCTCCTCTGCTTTCTTCTAAGAGTTCTATAGCTTTCATTTTTAAACCTAGGTCTAGGTCTGTTTTGAATTAATTTTTTTGTATGATGTAAAAAACGTTTCAACTCTATGTCTCTTGCATGTGGACAAATGGTCCAGCACCATTTGTTGAAAATACTTTTCTTTCTCTATTGAATGTTATTGAGAACTTTGTTCAAATCAATTGACCATAAATGGAAAAGTTTATTTCTTGATTCTCAATTTAATTCCATTGACTTGCCTGTGTATCCTGAAGCAGTACTGCAGTGTTATAATTAGTGTAGCTTTGTAAAAATTTTAAAATTAAAGTGTGATTTTTCCAACTCTCTGTTCTTTCTAAAGATTATTTTGTATATTCTGCATTCCATGCAGTTCCGTATGAATTTTATGATCAGCTTTTTGAATTCTAAAAAGAAAAATAGCTGGGATACTTATAGGATTGTGTTGAATCTGTAGATGAACTTTTAGAGTATTTCCATCTTAACAATATTATGTGTATTAACTGATTTTTGGCAAATCTGCCAAGGTAATTAAACTGAGAAAGTCTGGTCTTTTTAATATATGGTGTTGAGCCACAGACTTACATACCATAGCTAAAACTATTTTACCTCTAGAATAAAACACAGGACAAAATCTTCATGACCTTGAGTTAACCAAAGATTTCCTAGACACAACATCAAAAATATAATGAAAAATGCAAAATTTGAAGCTTTGTCTTGAACAAAATTAAAAATGTTGATCTTTATACCATTAAGGAAGGGGAAAGACAAATAAAAATTTTGGAGAAATTATATCTGAACTTTTACAACTCAATAATATAATAAAACACCCAATAAAAATCCTCAGTAAAATATTTGAGTAGATATTTTACCAAAGAAGATATAAAAATATTAAGTAAGGAAAGAAAAGCAGTCCCAGGTTTCCAAAGGTGGGAAAGTTGAATTAAATGGATTTATGGGGAAACTAACGAAGTAAAGTCTGCTCACAGATTCCTGTGGTGCCCCTCTCTGAGCCAATAAGCATTGTCTATAGTAAAGGAAAATTTACATTCTGTCTTTAGGTGGGAAAAAAGGATAGAATAGAAAGACCTTCTATCTTTGTAACTGTCTGCCCAACATTTAGGCAAACAGAGGGAAGGCTAAGGGATTCCCCTGCATCTTGTGTTCAGGTCAACTATTCTTCATATTCTGGCTTTCTTCAATATCATAGCATTGTTTATTCATACTATCCCTCAAGTAAAAAATCCAAATGTCCAACAACTATTGCACAGGTAAATAAAATGTAGTATATCAATACAGTGGTATTTCATTATTTGCCAACGAAAAGGAATGAACTGATACATGCAACAACCTACACAAACCACAAAAACAATATTCCAAGTGAAAGAAGCCAAACACAAAAGACTATGTACTGTGTAATTTCATTTATCTGAAATTCCAGAAAAGGCAAAATCGTAGAGACAAGTCAGGTTGGTTTTTACCTGGAGATAAGGCAAGAACATGGATTAATTGGAAACTGGAATGTGGGAAAATTTTGGGTTAATAGAATGGTTCTGAAACCAGATTGTGGTGATAATTGCACATCTATGTAAATTTGATAAAATTAAACCTCAAAACAGTAAAGAAAGGAAATATTACAGAACAATAGCTTACAATTTATAGGAATTTCAAGTAAGCTCTTTATTTGCTGATAACAGTAAGCAGATTTTCCTTTTGGATATCTCTCTCTTTCTGTTTTATCTTCTGAACTTTGCTAGCACATGGGGAGTATTGCTATGGATACTGCTTCTTTATCTCTTTTTGCTGTTGAATTCTGGGTTTTCATTTAGTATCCCTGAATTAAAAGGAGGTCTAGTTCCTTTATATTGGTTATTGTTTAATTATCTCACTATTCTGTGTTTTAGTCATTTACTATACTTAATTGATCCTCTACCTGTATATTCTTGGTTGACTCTTGCCTGTGAGTTCTTATAACAATGATTAGTTTAACATTAATGTTTAAGCAATGTTCAACACAGCTGTAGCCTAGCCCCTTGTAATAAATACACACTCTCTCTCTCTCTCTCTCTCTCTCTCTCTCTCTCTCTCTCTTTTTGATGATGAGCATGGTTTGAGAGGTAAGTGCAATGTGTATGTTAAGATCAGGTTATAAAGGCCAATATTCATAGGTGAGTGTTATGTTTTGGATTTTAGCTGTACTTCTTCTCCAAATACCTGTCACCATAGTCACTATTCAAGTGCCCATCTCCATTGGAACATGCCTCCTGGGCCCATACTTTGCCACAGGCTTTGCTTAAAATTACAGCTCAATAAAATTTCTTATAACTTCAGAACACTCAGTTCTGTTGGTAACAGTTATTTTCCACCTATTTTGTATTGCTTATATCTGAGTTCCAGCAATTTGCTGCACATTTTTTTTCTCTTTTGTTATACTTACCCATTTTTATTCTTAATGCTAGATGTAATGTTTATCCTACCGCCAACATTTTGTATGTCCAACTTCACAGTTTTAAGTTGTTTTCAGATGAGCAGCTACTTACTAATAGTAGACCAATAATGACAATATTCACTGATAGTGAGAAGAAGCTGCAGACTGAACTTTTCTTCTCAATAAGCAACAAAAAAACCCATATATGTAAACTATATGTCTCTTATTGTAGTCTTATGATTTAAGATAAATTTTTAAGATAATTTAGACATCTTAGCTGATTTCCACTGTAATTTTATGTTTAATTTTGGAGGCTAGGCCTTAAAATGCTAACTTTACATGGCAGGAGGGTGCCATGACCATGGCTTCAGCCACAGGTAAGATTCCAAATGGTGGCTTCTGGTTATAGATTATTTGCTGTATCTAGAATGATCATGATAGTGAATATTATGATGATGATAAGGAGTACAACAATGACGATGAAGATGGTTTTTGCTGTTAGAGAATGGGGATATTCTTGAATGCTGTCTTGAAAACTCCTTTTTGGAATTAATGAGGCCAGAAAAATGTTCTGCAAATTTATATATAAACTAGGCATTCATCTCCAGAATGATGAAATGTATGCTATATATTATTGCTTTGAGTGGTAACATTTTAGTTATGTCTTTGTATGTCTCGATATATAATAAGCCACATTAAATTTTTACCAGGCAATTAAGTCAGTGAACACTGCTATCCTACTGGCTCTGATATGAAGGCACACCCTTTCAGTGTACCCTATCAGAAATAAAGAAGAGAAAAAAGTGAATAATTATTAATTTTTGATGCTATTCACGTAAATTCTCTACCTTGTCATTCTGCCACTCAACACCCGACTTAGGGTTTGAGTGTCAAGATAGATTGTTTCTGTTGATGGTACTATGATTCACCCACCTTATTGTTCTCCCTTAAATCACTTTGGGTTGTGAGTACTATAAAAACTTCAGTGTTTGCTTGATGAAGAGAAAATGTAAATTATAATGAAAATTTCCAAGATATGGCATTTCTTACATGTGATTCTTACATGTAACAAGATGTTGAACATTTTGACTCTTGTTAATAGTCATTAAAATATATGAGTTATTTTTAACTAAGCTTGAAAGGATAATCTATTATATTTAATATGTGAAGATAGATTGTGGCAGAACATATTATGAAATTTTATTTTGTTTGTGAAAAAGGAATAATAGAATAATAGATTTTTTTACTCTGCTTTTTAAAGGTACAAATTTTAACTAAAGAAAATGTTCTCAACATATTCCATTCCCTTCCCTATGATGGTGAATGTGCTGGCCAGTTGAGGTGGGACTAAGATTTGGGTCTCAAAATGAATAATCTTGAATCTTGTGTTTATTCACAATAAATGGTGTTGACAATAGCTATACAACATTAAACAGCCTAGATTTTAAAAAAAAGTTACAGTGAAAATATATTAACCCATATGGTGGATAATTATTAAAGAAAAGTCTTTATACTTAACAGTAACAGTAAAAAAGCTGCTCCTTTTCTTGTATTCCGATCATGAATACTTAATTATTCCTCTATCGCATTAAGGGAGGGTATAACTTGAGTCCCATAAATACATAATTATTTCCTTAACAAGGTGTTGCTATGAGAAAGGTTTAAACCAGCAAATTACCTTAGATGATGAGGCTTTATGAAACCACATATATTTAGTAATTAATTTTGAACAGTCACAAATTTTTTATAACGTAAATACTGTGTCATTGCAAAATTAAATATTCATTGTAGAATATTTAGAAAATAAAATTAGGCAAAATGAAAATCCCTAAAATTACTTATAATACTATTACCTAGAGACAACCACTATCAACCGTGTCTTCTGTATCATTAAAGTTTAAAATTAGGCATCTAAGCCTCTCTAACAAAACTGGAATTGTAGTGCATATGTTATTTTATATCCTGCTTAGAAAACAAATAACAAACTTTCATCAAATTAAGGTATCTTCAGCCCCCATTTGCTTGTGGGTGCAGCTATGAGTATGGCAATCTGTCTGATTTTTCTGGCTTTTGCCTTCACCTTCTGGCTAGAACTTCAAGTCCTGTTCAAATGGTTACAAAGTTATGTCTGAGAATATTCTAGTTGTTACTTCATTAGTTCTCAGCATGTTCTTTTGTGTTCTCTGACATATAGCCCTTGGTGTCACCATATCCTACTGTTGCTACCAAATCCCAGCAGACTGCTACGGAATATTACTGTGCCCACCAGGCTCCATTGCTCCACTGGGCATTACCACTAATGCTGAAAACTCATGGGGCAAATTATGCAGGTGGAATAATGGCAGAGTGAAAAAGCCTGCCTTTGCCCTCTTTATGTTACAGTATATTAGAATAATACTCCAAGAATACTTTAATACTCAATGTTACAAAAAGGAAAACAGTCCGGAGTAAACACATTGAATAAAATGAAGCCTCTTAAACTGATACTTGCAAGGACTATGTTTTATATAATATTAACCAGAAAAACCATGTGTATCATCAGGCTTTGTGCAGTTGGAGGTAACTGCTGTTGAAGAGATGCTTCAGGCCCTGGTCAACACAACAAAAGACAGTGAACAGAAATTGCCATTTGATGTGAAGAGAGTGACTGTAAATGAAGACAAGAAGAAGACACAAGAAGGTTTGCTTTAATCGAGTTCTTCCCATAAAATATCTGCCCCATTCTCCAACATTTTGTGGCCTATGTGTCTCTGACCACTCCCTTGTCTTCTTAGCCTTTTTTTGATCTCCACTGATGCATTGAGAATTTTAGGAGAGACTTGAGCTTGTCCTACAACTTACCTTGGTTAATGCAGATCTTAAATCTTGAAATTCACATTAAATAGCGATTTGTTTTTTCAAGTGTTTTTCACAGATCTTTGCTAAAGCCTTTATATAGTTACATTATCCTCCTAGATCAGGTTCATGATGACAACTATTATTCAGTTTCTAGGTTTTTTTTTAATTTTTAATTTTTGTGGCCACATCGTAGATATACACATTTATGGGGTATACATAATATGGGATATTTTGATACAGGCATACAATGTGTAATGATCACATCAGAGTAAATGAGGTATCCATCACCTCAAGCATCTATCCTTTGTGTTATAAATAATCCCTTATACTGTTTTAGTTATTTAAAAATTTCCTCTTTCACAATACATGTCCAAAGCTTTTCTCTGAGATTGGTGCATCAGTAGCTTGGGTATGTCTTAATAAACATTCTAAGAGACACTGATTATTATCAAGCAAGTTTAGAAAACATTTTCTCACAATTCTCATTACCTTTCCTTTTCCTGTAGACCTCAATTTACAGCTCTGGACTTTAGAACCATCTGGACCTCACTCCCAGAAATGCTAGTTTAATTGGTCTGTGTGAGGGCCTATGTCACATAGATAATTCTGATGCTCAGTCTTGATAAATACTATCTTAGGAGAGGGAAAAATCAGATGCTTTTGTAATCGCAGCAATTATTCTACTGAATATTCTTTTAAGTATCCAATATCAATTTTTCAGACTGTTAAGATTACCTTTAGAAATGAAATTTGTTGGGTGAATTTGAAGCTTTTTAAAAAATGTCACTTTTTCATGCATTTCTGAAATAAATTGCTGTTTTTCTTTTCTCATGCTTAAACATGTTGGATTTCAAGCTATCTTTGCTTATCTGCTGTGCTTCCAGCTTTTTAAAAGAAAATTGGTTATGTTTGCTTATTGTGCTGTTAGATGGGAATTTATGTGATTAGATTTGCTTTAGGATTTTTAGGATGAAAACATGTCTGAAATAGCTGTTATTTAGGTTGCAGGAGCAGGCATAACTTAAAACATGCAAAGCCACAATGAGGTGATTTGAGGACTGATTTTTTTTCCACTTGCTGTTGTTGGGATCCAGTCAAAGTTTGTCAGTCACTGAATGGGCCCTATGGATGTATTTGCTCTGGCATGGATAGCTGAGTGAAGTCTACCACTTGAGCAAAAAGCTCACTACATTTATTCTTACTGGTTGACAGTTTTATTTGTGGTCCCTATTTAAAATGGAGAAATTGAGCCCAGCCCTTAAACTTTTGGCTTTGGCAAAACTGCTTTGGACAAGATACAGAAAGCTAAAGAAGGAACAGCTGAAAATTTTTCCTTAATAAACCTTTCCTCTGTAAAGTTGGCAAACTGTAGACTACTAAATGGACGAGTTTAAGCGTGTTGTTTGATGCCAGCATGACCTAGAATTTCTTTACTGGTAAGCACACTAGCTCCTTGTCACAGTGTTGGTACTTTTCAGCCACCTATCCTAGGAAAAAAAAAAAACTTCTTACACGTTTGAAGTTTTACAAGTATAAATTTCTAGCTTGGTGCATGTTAGAGGAGCAATGTGTGGCTTTATAAGTGCTTAAAAGCTATTTGCAAACTGTTTTCTTCTTGGGGCAACTTAGGATAATCCATAAGCAATTAGAAAATGTTAAATAATAATCTCAACATGAACAACTTGTATTTGTAACAATGAGAAGGTTTTCTCTACTTTTTACTACTTGTCATCTCTGCATTTCTAGCATATGAATACCAGTGTCAAAATGGTTTGAGAAAAAAAAAAGATGTAAGTCATGAATTTTTTTTTTCAGATAGGAAGCTGTAGCCAATAGAATGGCAGTGGAAAAGTAATAAATATTGCATTCTATTATGCATTATTTTTATGACTTTTCAAAACTTAAAAAGACAGTTAGAGAAAGGAACTTGTGAGCAAGCCTTATGAACTGATCTATTTTCTTTTAGGAATTTGAATGGTGTTGATTTTTGGTAGGATTTTATATATACAAGGTTGACCTCATTTCACCAATACCTATCAAGCAATACTTTATTTCCAGACCAGTCCAAGAAGAAGATTGGATATAAGAGACACTTGACAATTTAAAAGTCCTAGACCCACTTTCTGCACTGAGCAAGGTAAATTGTGGACTTTTTAGTGATCCAATTTACACGGGCATCTACTGGGTTCTGCCAGACTCTATCTTATGAATAACTTTTGAAAACATACGTGGTCTTGATAAGATTCATTCAGTGCTTTACTAATATTGATAATGTATCTATTTACTCTCAGCCAGGTGCTGTTCTTAGTGCTGGGATTCAAACAAAATCAATGAAACTCACTTTCATTGATTGTGAACAAAATAAAATACACTTTCTTGTGAAGATTATGTTTTATAGGGAAATAGAGTGATAACACCCAACAAATATAATACATTCACCAAGTATAATAAATAAAAATATAGTGCATTAGAAGTTGCTAAATGTCATGGAACAGAAATTGTACAGAAATAAGGGTGATTAAGAATGCGAGAATGGTGGTAGTTTGCAGTGTTCACTAGAGTGCTTGAAATTAGGGGTCAGTTAAAGAGAAAAATATGGCAAAGACCAGAAGAAGGGGAATGAGAGAGCCATACGGATATCTAGGGAAGATAGGTTCTAGCCATACTTGAAGTGTGAAACTGCGAGTTCCAAGTCTCAGTGGCCTGAAGGACAATGAAGGGCTTAAAAAGCAGTGGGTTTCATGTCTAGGTGGATCTTAGAGGACAAACGGAGAATGGTAGGCAGAAGCCAGATGACAGAACACTGTGTATGCTCCTTTAAATTGTTTGCACTTTACCCTATAGAGGCCAGTTTATCTTTCACACAGGATGGATTCATAGACAAGGTACTCTATCTGCTGAAGACCTGTGGATTCAGGAGATGCTTGATAAATGTCCAATGAATTAAAACATGCTTAATTTTAAAAAGCTTCTAGTAGTATTATGGAGGCAGGAATTATAATAAATAGCTCTTTTTCACACACAAAAAAATGGTATGAGTAAATTTTGTTGGTAATAGTTTCCTATTGCCACCATGACAAATTACCACAACATTAGTGACAAGACAAATTACCACAACATTAGTGACAACACAAATTTATGATCTCACAGTTCTATAGGTCTCATGATCAGGACTGCTTAGTAGGTTTCTTCATTTCAGCTCTAACAAGGCTGGGATCAAGATGTCAGTGGTCTGGGCTGTTATCTGGGGAAGAGCTGGCTTCTAGGATCTTGCAGGTTGTGACAGAGTCTAGTTCCCTGGTTTTAGGACAGAGGTCTCCATTTCCTTGCTGGTTGTTAGCTGGGATTTGCTCTTATCTCCTAGAGCCCTTCTCAGGCCCTTGCATGTGGGCCCCTGTATCTCAGAGCCAACAACAACTTGAAGTCAAATCCTTCTTGGGATTAGAATTGCTCTTTCTCTTTTCTTCCCCTTTTCCCATCACTCCATCTTTCAAACCAATTCTCTTACTTTCTTTTCTGATTGTAAAGAATCATGGAATTTCATTGAGCCTACCCAGATAATCCAGGATAAACTCCCTATTTAAGGTAATTAGTAACTATGATGTTGTGAAATATGTATTTGGTCTTCGTCCTATTTCCTGGCATACAGCTCCTAAAATCCTTAGAATCTCCAGAGTGGTAGGAGTGTCATTTTTATGCTAATGAGATGCCTGGTGGCTGGGGGCATCAAGATTGCCTCATGACTGGAGCTGATCACAGGAAAGACATAGCCATGACTATGGAGTTGGAAGTTTCATCCCATCCCCAACCTCCAGGGATGGGAGAGAAGGTAAAGGATAAGTTGATCACTAATGGTCAGTGGTTTAATCAATCACACCTACATAATGGATCTTCCATTAAAAACTCAGAAGGACTGAGTTCTAATGGCTTCAGGATAGCTGAACATTTGGAGGATTTGGGAGGTGCACCCATGGAGGGCATGGAAGCTCTGTGCCCCTTCCCAAATGCCTTACCTTATGCATCCCTTCCATCTGGCTGTTCATCTGTATTCTTTTTGATATTACTGTAATTTTATATCATATAACTTTGTAATAGCATACTATAATATTACAATATCATTTGAAATATTATTTATATTTCAAATAATATTTATTATATTATTTATAATAAACCAGTGTATGTGTGTCCCAGAGTACCATCAGTTGCTGTAGCATATTAATAGAACATAAGAAAGGTGATGTAGGAACCTAGTTTGTCAGAAGCAAAGATAAAACAACCTGAGGCTTTTAATTGGCATGAAAGGTAGGGGCAGTCTTGTGGGACTGAGCCCTCAACCTGTGGGATCTTGTGTTGCTTCCAGGTAGGTAGTGTCGGAATTGTTTTAGAGGATACCCAGCTAGTGTCTGCTGGAGATTCATCTGTGGAATTGCTTGGTGTATGTGGGAATGCCCCTCCTTGCTCCTTCATATTGGTGTCAGAAGTATTGAATGAGTGAATAGTAACAGGAAAAACACTTCAGATTTCTGCATTCTTATAGTAACCTTAATTATATCTGCTAACAGTGCCTAAATTCATGTTTGAATAACTAGAGGATGGGTATCTCGTTGAAGACATCTTTGGAATTTTTGCCTACCACAATGCCATGTCTTGGGATGACTCATGCTTAAATAATGATTTTTTGGCCAGGCGCGGTGGCTCACACCTGAAATCCCAGCACTTTGGGAGGCCAAGGAGGGTGGATCACGAGGTCAAGACACATAATCGTCAGATTCACCAGGGTTGAAATGAAGGAGAAAATGCTAAGGGCAGCCAGAGAGAAGGGTCGGGTCACCAACAAAGGGAAGCCCGGATCAGACTCACAGCAGATCTCTCAGCAGAAACCCTACAAGCCAGAAGAGAGTGGGGGCCAACATTCAACATCCTTAAAGAAAAGAACTTTCAACCCAGAATTTCATATCCAGCCAAACTAAGCTTCATAAGTGAAGGAAAATTAAAATTTTTTTGCGAACAAGCAAGTACTCAGAGATTTCATCACCACCAGGCCTGCTTTACAAGAGCTTCTGAAAGAAGCACTGCACATAGAAGGGAACAACCAGTATCAGCCATTCCAAAAACATACCAAAAGGTAAAGAGCATCACCATAATGAAGAATCTACATCAACTAATGGGCAAAACAGCCAGCTAGCATTACATGGCAGTATCAAACTCACATATATCAATATTAAT
>CAUYQU010079228.1:0-17655 GCA_963574635.1 Cheracebus regulus | reverse complement strand
ATGAACCTGGAAACCATCATTCTCAGCAAACTGACACAAGAACACAAAATCAAACACCGCATGTTCTCACTCATAGGTGGGTGTTGAACAATGAGAACACATGGACACAGGGAGGGGAGCACTATACGCTGGGGTCTGTTGCGAGGAAATAGGGAGGGACAGTGGGGGGTGGGGAGTTGGGGAGAGATTGCATGGGGAGAAATGCCAGATATAGGTGAAGGGGAGGAAGGCAGCAAATCACACTGCCACGTGTGTACCTATGCAACAATACTGCATGTTTTTCACATGTACCCCAAAACCTAAAATGCAATAAAAAATGAAATTAAAAAAAAAAAGAATAGCAACATTTGCTTTTTTTGTTGTTTTTTTTTGTTTGTTTTTTGTTTGCAAAATAGATCTTTCTCCATCCCTTTACTTTGGGCCTTTGGGTGTCATTTTATGCAAGATAGGTCTCTTGAAGATAGCAGACAATTAGGTGTTACTTCTTTATCCAACTTGCCACTCTATGCCTTTTAAGTCGGGCATTTGTCCCATTTACATTCAAGGTCAATATTGATATATGAGGATTTCATCTTGTCATCCTGTTGTGAGCTGATTATTATGTAGGTTTGATTTTGTATAAGCCTACATAATAAGCGACTGCTTTATCATTTCAGTGAGCTACATACTTAAGCGTTTTTGTGGTGGCACATATCTTTCATTTCGATGTTGCATGTTTAGTATTCCCTTAAAGACTGCTTGTAAGGCAAGCCTGGTGGTAACCAATTCCTTTAGCATTTGCTTATCTGAAAAAGGATTCTATTTATCTTTATTTTATTTACTTATGAAGCTTAGTTTGCTGGGATATAAAAATTCTTGGATGAAATTTCTTTTTTTTTTTAAGGATGCTGAAAAATAGGCTCCCAATCTCTTCTAGTTTGTAAGGTTTCTGCTGAAAGGTTCACTATTAGCCTGATGGGGTTCCCTTTGTAATTGACCAGCCCCTTTTCTCCAGCTACCTTTAAGATTTTTTTCTTTCACTTTAACCTTGGAGAAGTTGATGACTAAGTGTGCTGGGGATGGTCATCTTGTACAGTACCTCACAGAGGTTCTCTGATTTTGTTGAATTTGCATGTCAATTTTTATAGCAAGATTAGAAAAATTTCATGAACTGCATTTTCGAATATGTTTTCCAAGTTGTTTACTCTTTTTCAGGAATTCCAGTGATTCTTAGGCTTAGCATCTTTACATAATCCTATTTTTATCACAGCTTTTGTTTGTTTTTTAATTTTTTTAAACTTTTTGTCCACATGTGTTACTTTGAAGACTGGTCTTCATGTTTTGAGATTCTTTCCTCAGCTTGGTCTATTCTGTTGTTCATGCTTCCAACTGTATTATGAAATTCCTATAGTAAATTTTTTTCCCATAGGTTACTAGAGTGTAGGTGGTGTTTAGTTACATGGGTAAGTTCATTAGTGGTGATCTGTGACATTTTGGTGCACCCATCATCCAAGCCATATACACTGCACCCTATTTGTAGTATTTTATCCCTTGTCCCCCTCCCACCCTTCCTTTCAAATACCCAAAGTCCACTGCATCATTCTTATGCCTTTGTGTACTCATAGCTTAGCTCCCATATATCATTGAAAACACATGATGTTTGGTTTTTCATTCCTGAATTACTTCACTTAGAATAATAGTCTCCTGTTTCATCCAGGTCTCTGTGAATGCTGCTAAACATTCATTTTCATGGCTGAGTAGTATTCTACCATATATATATATATACCAGTTTATCTACTCATTGATTGATGGGCATTTGGGTTGATTGATGGGCATTTGGGTTGGTTCAGCGATTTTGCAATTGTGAATTGTGCTGCTATAAACATGCCTGTGCAAGTATCTTTTTTTGTATAATGACTTCTTTTCCTCTGGGTAGATACCCAGGAGTGGGAATGCTGAATCAAATTCTAGTTCTACTTTTAGTCCTTTAAGGAATCTCTATATAGTTTTCCATAGTAGTTGTACTAGTTTGCATTCCTACCAGGAGTGTAAAAGTGTCCCCTTTTCACCACTCCATGACAACATCTACTTTTTTTTTAATTTTTAAATTATGGCCATTCTTGCAGGTGTAAGGTAGGTATCACATTATGGTTTTGATTTGCATTTCCCTGATAATTAGTCATGTTGAGCATTTTTTATATGTTTGTTGGCCATTTGTATATCTTCTTTTGAGAATTTTCTGTTCATGTCCTTAGCCCACTTTTTGATTGGATTATTTCTTTTTATTACTACCAATTTGTTTGAGTCCATTATGGATTCTGGATATTAGTCCTTTGCATAGTTTGTGAATATTTTCTTTCACTTTGTGTGTTGTCTGTTTACTCTACTGATTATTTCTTTTGCTGAGCAGAAGCTTTTTCGTTTAATTAAGTCTCATCTATTTAGCTTAGTTTTTGTTGCATTTGCTTTTGGGTTCTTGGTCATTAACTTTTACCTAAGCCAATGTCTAGAAGGGTTTTTCCAGTGTTATCTTCTAGAATTTTTATGGTTTCAGGTCTTAGATTTATGTCATTAATCCATCTTGAGTTGATTTTTATATAAGGTGAGAGATGAGGATCTAGTTTCATTCTATTGGTGACTAGCCAACTATCCCAGTGCCATCTTTTGAAAAGGGTGTTCATTCTCCACTTTATGTTTTTGTTTGCTTTGTCAAAGATCAGTTGGATGTAAGTATTTGGATTTATTTTTGGGATCTTTATTATGTTCCCTTGATCTATATGCCTATTTTTATGCCAGTACCATGCTATTTTGGTGACTATGGCCTTACAGTATAGTTTGAAATCAGATAATGTGATGCCTCCAGATTTGTTCTTTTTGCTTAATCTTGCTTTGGCTAAGCAGGCTCTTTTTCGGTTTCATATTAATTTTAGATTTTTGTCTTCTAATTCTGTGAAGATTGATGATGGTATTTTGATGAGAATTGTATGGAATTTGTGGACTGCTTTTGGAAGTACTGTCATTTTCACAATATTGATTCTACCCATCCATGAGCATCCTAGGAATGCTCTTTCTTTAAGCACTGTTTTGTAGTTTCCTTTGTAGAGTTCTTTTGCCTCCCTAGTTAGGTATATTCCTAAGTATTTTATATTTTTTGCAGTTATTGTAAAAGGGGTTGAGTTCTTGATTTGATTCTCTGCTTAGTCACTGTTGGTGTATAAGAGGGCTATTGATTTGTGTACATTAATCTTGTATCCAAAAACTTTGCTGAAATCTTGTATCAGTTCTAGCAGCTTTTTGGAGGAATCTTTAAGATCTTCGAAGTAAACAATCATATCACCAGCAAACAGTGACAGTTTTACTTTCTCTTTACTCATTTGGATGCCCTTTATTTCTTTCTCTTGTCTAATTCCTCTGGCTAGGACTTCCAGTACTATGTTGAAGAGGAGTGGTGAGAGTGGACATCCTTGTCTTGTTCCTGTTCTCACAGGGAATGCTTTCAACTTTTCCCCATTTCAGTATTATGTTGGCTCTGGGTTTCTCATAGCTGGTTTTTATTACATTGAGGTATGTCCCTTGCATGCTGATTTTGCTGAGAGTTTTAATCATAAGAGAATGCTGGATTTTGTCAAATGCTTTTTCTGCATCTATTGAGATGATTATGTGATTTTTGTTTTTAATTCAGTTTATGTGACGTATCACATTTATTGACTTGGATATGTTAAATCATCCCTGCATCTCTGGTATGAAGCCCATTTCATTATGGTGGGTTATCTTTTTGATATATTGTTGGATTCAGTTAGCTAGTATTTTCATAAGGATTTTGGCATCTATGTTCATCAGGGATATTTGTAGTATAGTTCTCTTTTTTGGTTATGTCCTTCCCTGGTTTTGGTATTAGGGTGATGCTGGCTTCATAGAATGAGTTAGGGAGGGTTCTCTCTTTATCTTGTGAAATAGTGTCAATAGGATTGGTATCAATTCTTCTTTGAATGTCCAGTAGAATTCTGCTGTGAATCCATTTGGTCTTGGACTTTCTTTTTGTTGGTACTTTTTTCATTACCATTTCAATCTCGCTGCTTGTTATTGGTCTGTTTAGGGTAGCTAATTCTTCAAGATTTAAGTTAGGAGGCTTGTGTTTTTCCAGGAATTTATCCATCTCTTTTAGGTTTTCAAGTTTATGTGCATAACAATGTTCATAGTAGCCTTGAATGATCTTTGGTATTTCTGTGATGTCAATTGTAATATCTCCCGTTTCATTTCTTATTGAGATTATTTGGATTTTCTCTCTTCTTTTCTTGATCAATCTTGCTAATGATCTATCAATTTTATTTATTTATTTCAAAGAACCAGATTTTTCTTTTATCTTTTGTATTTTGTTGTTGTTGTTGTTGTTGTTTCAATTTCATTTAGTTCTTCTCTGATCTTGGCTATTTCCTTTCTTCTGCTGGGTTGGGTTTGGTTTGCTCTTGTTTCTCTAGTTCCTTGAGGTGTGACATTAGGATGTCAGTTTGCACTCTTTCAGCCTTTTTGATGTAGGCATTTAGGGCTGTGAACATTCCTTTTAGCACCACCTTTGCTGTATCCCAGAGGTTTTGTTAGGTGTGTCACTATTGTCGTTCAGTTTGAAGACTTTTTTAATTTCCATCTTGATTTCATTTTTGACCCAATGCTCATTCAGGAGCAGGTTATTTAATTTCAATGTATTTGTGTGGTTTTAAAGGTTCTTTTTGGAATTGATTTCCAGTTTTATTCCACTGTGGTCTAAGAGAGTGCTTGACATAATTTCAATTTTCTTAAATTTGTTGAGGTTCATTTTGTGCCCTATCTTATAGTCTATCTTGGAGAAAGTTCCATGCACTGATGAATGCAATGTGTATTCTGTGGTTGTTGGATGGAATGTTCTGTATATATCTGTTAAGTCCATTTGTTCTAGGGTATAGTTTAAATCCATTGTTTTTTTGTTGACTTTCTGTCTTGATAATCTGTCTAGTGCTGTCCGTGGAGTATAGAAGTTCCCCACTATTATTGTGTTGCTGTCTATCTCATTTCCTAGGTATCTTAGTAATTGTTTTATGAATTTGGGAGTTCCAGTGTTAGATGCATATATGTTTAGAATTGTGATATCTTTCCATTGGACAGGCCTTTTACCATTACATAATGTCCCTTTAGGTCTTTTTTAACTGCTGCTGCTTTACAGTTGGTTTTGTCTGATATAAAAATAACTCTAACCTCTCAATTTTAAGCCACCTTTTTAGCTCATAAATGGGTATAAGTCATAAAACTCACCCACAAGACTTGTCATACAGATTATATGAGACCAAATAACATAGAAACTTAGAACAGGACTAAGCCAAAGAATAACTTGTTATTTACTGAGCTAAAACATTTGCTATGTTTTATACAATGTTAGATACTCCCACATTTATCCTATCCTAATCAAATATATAATAGTGTATTGAATGAAGAAAATATTCTGTAATATTTTCTTGATTAAATAAATGAAACACAAATTTGCATAGAATTATTATCTTGCACCATTTACAACAATTTTTGCTTGGGATTGGATAGTAACTGACTTGATGCTTAAGTGTGGGAAAACTGAACACAAACTCTCCCAATTATTTATGTCGTATGTAAACAATGATCACCAGAAAAGAAAGCGTCTTAGATTAAAGAAAGAACGAACTGTTTCTGCTGTGACAGTGTAAAAGGACTTCATCTAAATCTAGCTTCCCTTAGGAATTCTTAGCAGTTTTGTCCCTGAGTTCAACTGAAAATATTGCTAGACAATATGAAGAAAATCAAGACTTTTGACCTGTAATTGGACTCATCGTTTTTCTCACAACCTATTGTTGCTCTTCCTGTCCCCAAAGACACTCTCTCCACTGATACATATTTAAAACTTTTATTTGAAAGAGTTCATTCCCATTTGTTGCACTGTAGATTAATTAGGGACATTTAAACCTGGGATCCCAAAGGAGTCTTTTGTTTGTTCAGTCCATTGATTCTGCTCCTCATTTAGTTTGTTGCAAACTAAATGAATATAACTAGTTCTTTCTTATAGAGGTAAAGTTTAGTGGGAGACCAGCCTCCCTATTCAGAAGGGCTAGAAATATCAATTTTACAAACTGAACAAAGTTTCTATCCATTTCTACAGTCTTTTCGTCTTCTCGATTAGTCAGAATATATGAACATTTCTCCTACTAATAAAGTGTAACAATATATTTGGCATTTGCTTCTTTTAATCTTCTAAAGAGAAGTGACTGGGAATTAATGGATATTGATTACCAAGAATTTTCTGACTCACAGAATTTTTGTGCTACTGTGGAAGTACAAGTAAATAATGTGGTTAAGTCTAACTTACTTGCTTTCAGTCATCCATTCCTGCCCAGCTTTAAGGACCTTTGTGGTTAAAGGGCACTCAGAAGCCATGAAGAACCACCAGAGAGGTAAGTGTGATTAATCTTGTTATGACAGATATTTACCATCTAAAAACTAAAAGAATCCAATTTTCTTTCTAAATAATGTTTATCAATATTCCAGAAGAGAAATATACTTCTGAAGTATCTTGTTCTATGAAATGTGACATGACTTGGAACAAGACTTTTGAATGATGATCATGGAAATGGAAAGGGGTTTCTAAGAACAGAAAGAGATGATTTGCAGAAGATACAGTCATCTATGAAAAGTTCTGAGAAAATCTTCTTCTCCCCAACCCAATGAAAATGTGTCCCCTAAAGTTCTCCACAGTTTGAATCTTCAAGTTGAGGATATAACCATCTTTAATGGGCTTGATGTTTACAGTGCTTTGCCCCCATTAGACAATGAACACATTAAGTTGGGACACATTAAGTGTATATCCTATTGTGCAAGAGTTTATTAACTTCTTTTTCAGGTAAGACTGAGATATGGAGAAAAAATAAATACTGACAGAGAATTCTGTATTACCTAGATGGTGCCAGCTAATAGGTAGCAAGAGCCAGAGGAAGTTCCACTTCCCTGCAAAGTCTGAAAACCCATGGTAGGGGCACATTCCATTTCTTACTGGGAAGTGACAAGCCATATTTTCCGAGACTCAGGGGAAACACATTTCAAAGCTATTTGTGGAAAATATTTTCTGACAACCAAGCACAAACGATTCTTGCAAAAAACTAATTGGAGTCTTCTGGGAGGATCCTGTTCCATTTAATTAATAGGACAAATCAGGAGACCAAGAGACAGTGAGTACAAATTAAAAACATTTCCATAGCTACAATGTGATTAATTATAGATTGTTGAACTATTATCTGTGTATTATTGGTCTTAATTCAGGTACATATACACAACTGATGGATACTTTGCTCAGACAGGCAGGAGTGGCATCATATAAAAGATTATCTACTCAGAATATAGGGGAAACAAGAGAAGGTAGCTATATTCATATCATTTGTGCAATCATGAAAAGTTTATATATTAGAAAAGGAGACAGGTAAAAAGGCAGTATTTTGAAACATTTAGGACTGTCTGTGTAGTCAAACTGCTTATTTTCATATTCCTGCTTTACCATGCCCTAGATGGAGGATACTCTAGATGGATAAGTTTTAGGGTGAGCCTCAGGTTCCTTATCTGTAAAATGTGGATTGTAATACTGTGTATCTCAGAACGTTGTTCTGAGAATTAGTCAAGTTAAACCATATCAAGTGTTTAGCACAGTATCTGGCACATACTAAATTTTCTAGAAAGGTTATCTGTTATCCTAGTGATATTTGCAAACTACTTTGAAGGAAGAAAAATGATATCCTTATTTAGAAGCATGTCTTATCTGATGACATTTTATCATCAGGAATGTATGTTTTTATTAAAAACAAAATACCTTTAGAATAAATATTTCAACATTATTGCTAGCTTTGCAAAGCTTAGTATTGATCCATTTTTTCAAATTTGCAACAAGAAAACTAGCTGAGAACAGTTTTCTAAATAATAAGACACATTCACTAGTTAGTCCTAACTTTTTAATTAATTTAAGTAAATTACTTATTAAGTTTGCTAAGAGAACTTTAGAGACTGAGGGAAAGAAAAAAAAATAGGTGGGCTACTTATTGTCAGAAGCTAGAAAACACATTAGAAAGTATGAAAATCAGAAAACACACTCTTAAAGATTTTGTCTTACATTTATAATAAAAAACATATGTAATTAGGATTCAAGAGCCTTAAATTTATTTCCTTGCCACTCATAGCTTCCAACTATCTGTTCTCAACCTCAAAATTCAATAAAATATTTGATAATATTCATCATATATAAGATTCCATCAATCTCCTCATAATCTATAGATAATAATTGTATGTAAAGCGGGTTGATACCCACCAAGGCATATAGACATCCAGTTTTCCCTGCACTATTTATTTAAGAAACGGTCCTTCCCCAAAGCATGCTCTTGGCACCTTTGTCAAAAATCAGTTCACTGTAGATGTATGGATTTGCTTCTGGATTGTCTATTCTGTTCCATTGGTCTATATGCCTGTTTTAATGCCAGCATCATGCTGTTTTGGTTACTGTAGCTTTGTAGTATAATGTGAAGTAAGGTAATGTGATTCTTCCAGCTTTGTTCTTTCAGCTCTGGATTGATTTCGCTATTCTAGATCTTTTGTGGTTATATGGTTTGGCTGTCTCTGCACCCAAATCTCACCTTGAATTGTAACAATCCCCATATGTCCAGGGTGGGGCCAGGTGGAGATAACTAAATCATTTGGGGCAGTTTTCCTCATACTGTTCTCATGGTACTGAATAAGTCTCACAAAATCTGATGGTTTTATAAATGGAAATTTTCCTGCACAAGCTCTCTTGCCTGCCACCATGTAAGATGTTCCTTTGCTCTTTCTTCATCTTCTGCCATGATTGTGAGGCCTCTCCAGCCATGTGGAACTGTGAGTCCATTAAACCTCTTTCCTTTATAAATTACTCAGTCTTGGGTATACCTTTATTAGCAACATGAGAATGAACTAATACAGTAAATAAGTACCACAGAGAGTGGGGCACTGCTGTAAAGATACCCAAAATTGTGTAAGTGACTTTGAAACTAGGTAACAGGCAAAGGTTGGAACAGTTTGGAGGGCTCAGAAGAAGACAGGAAGATGTGAAAAAGTTTGGAACTTCCTAAAGACTTGTTGAATAGCTTTGACCAAAATGCTGATAGTGATATGGACAATAAAGTTGAGACTGAAGTGTTCTCAGATAGAGATGAGGAACTTGTTGGAAACTGGAGCAAAAGGACTTTTGCTCTGTTTTTGCAAAAAGGCTAGTGGCATTTTGCCCCTGCCCTAGAGATTTACAGAACTTTGAACTTGGGAAAGATGATTTAGGGCATCTGGCATGAAAAATTTCTAAGCAGCAATGTATTCAAGAGGTGACTTAGGTGCTGTTAAAAGCATCCAGCTTTATGTACTCACAAAAGTATGGTTTGGAACTGAAACTTATGTTTAAAAGAGAAGCAGAGCATGAAATTTCAGAAAAATTGCAGACTGATGATACAATAGAAAAGAAAAACCCATTTTCTGAGAAGAAATTCAAGCCAGCTGCAGAAATTTGCACAAGTAAGAAAGACCCAAATGTTAATTGCCAAGAAAATGGGGAAACTGTCTTCAGGGCATATCAGAGACCTTCCAGGCAGCCCTTCCCATCACAGAACTGGAGGCCTAAGAGGAAAAAATGGTTTCATGGGCTGGAGCCCAGGGACCCCCTGCTGTGTGCAGCCTCAGACTTGGTGCCCTGTGTCCCAGCCACCCCAGCCATGGCTAAAAGGGGCCAAGGTACAGCTTGGGCCATGGCTTCAGCAGGGGCAAGCCCCAAGTCTTGGCAGCTTCCATGTGGTATTGAGCCTGTGGGTACGCAGAAGTCAAGAAGTGTGGTTTGGGAACCTCCACCTAGATTTCAGAGGATATACAGAAACAAATGGATGTCCAAGCAAAAGTTTGCTGCAGGTGCAGGGTCCTCATGGAGAACCTCTGCTAGAGACATTGGAAGATAAATGTGGGATTGGAGCCCCCACACAGAGTCCCCACTGAGGCACTGCCTAGTGGAGCTCTGAGAAAAGGGCCACCATCCTCCAGTCCCCAGAATTGTAGTTCCACAGCTTGCATTGTGCACCTAGAAAAGCTGTAGACACTCATTGCCAGCCTGTGAAAGCAGACAGGAGGGAGGCCATAACACACAAAGCCACAGGAGCAAAGCTGTAGACCATGTGAACCCACTTCTTACATCAGTATGACCTGAATATGAGACATGGAGTCAAAGGAGATCATTTTGAAGCTTTAAGATGAGACTGCCCTGCTGTATTTTGGGCTTGCATAGGGCCTGTAGCACATTCATTTTGGACAATTTCTCCCATTTGTAACAGATGTATTTACCCAATGCCTGTACCCTCATTGTATCTAGAAATTAACTAGCTTGCTTTTGAATTTACAGGCTCATAAGTGGAAGGGATTTGCCTTGTCTCAGATCAGACTTTGGACTGTGGATTTTTGAGTTAATGCTGAAATGAGTTAAGACTTGTGGGACTATTGGGAAGGCATAATTGGTTTAAAACATGATGACATGAGATTTGAGAGGAGCCGGGGTGAAATGATATGTTTGGGTGAAATGATATGTTTGGGTGAAATGATATGTTTGGGTGTCCGCACCCAAATATCACCTTGAATTGTAATAATCCTCACTTGTCAAGGGCAGGGCCAGGTGAAGATAATTGAATCATGGGGGCAATTTCTCCCATCCTGTTCTTGCGGTAGTAAATAAGTCTCACAAGATCTGATAATTTCATAAATGGGAGTTCCCCTGGACAAAGTCTCTTGTCTGATGCCATGTAAAACATTCCTATACTCTTCCTTCATCTTCTGCCATGATTGTGAGGCCTCTCCAGCCATGTGGAACTGTGAGTCCATTAAACCTCTTTCCTTGATAAATTACCCAGTCTGGGGTATGTTTTTATTAGCGGCATGAGAATGGACTAATACAGATTTCTTGTCTTCTTATTGAATTGTAAGAGTTCTTCACATATTACAATACAAGTCCTTTATCAGATATATGATTTGCAGATATGTTCACCCATTCTGTAACTTTGTAAGGTTTTTCCACTTTCTTAATGGTGGTTTTTAAAGTTCTAAATTTAAAACTAAATTCTGAATTTTTTTTTAAGGCTAAATTCTGAATTTTTAATTTTGATAAAGTCCGTTTTTTTCAAGTAGTCATTTATGGGTCATATCTAAGAAATATTAGCCTAACCTACGGTTACAGATTTCCTCCCATGTTTTTCTTAGGTTTCTTAGCTCTTAAATTGAGATATTTGATCCAACTTGTGTTCATTTTTTTATGGTGTGAGATTAGAATCTAAACTTCTTTTTGCCCATAGATAACCAATTATCTCAGCACTTTATGTTGAAAATGCTGCCTCTTTTCTAATTGAATTATCTTGGCATCTTGTTGAAAATCAATTGACCATAAATGCAAGGGGTTATTTCTGGACTCTCAATTCTGTTTCATTGAGACTCACACCAATAACATACTGTCTTGATTACTGTGGATATATAGTAAGTTTTGAAATTGGGTAGTGTAAGATCTCCAACTGTGATCTTTTTCAAAAACATTTTTTGCTATCTAAGTCTTTTTCATTTATGTACAAATTTTAGAAAGAATATAACCCCATTTTATATTTTAATTCTTAAACCTTTAAACCTCACAACCTCATTTGCTTTGTACCCAGAGCCCACACTATTGGATTTGTTAACCAATCTTTCTTTTTAGTTCAATCTCCACCCAGGAGGAATTAAGAAAAATTCCTTTGTAAATATATCATTATATGTCATTACAGCACCTTAGTTATTATCTTCAGAGCTAGGAAAAGTTATCTTCAGAGCCTGGAAAAGTTTCAAGGCATATAACTTAGGGAAATTCTTGCATCTTCACATCAGGTAACATGAATAAAAGCATTCATAACATTCTGCTTCAAAGTGCAAAAAACTAGAAACACAATATATGTTCATTGTCAAAGAATAGATTGATAAAGTATCACCATATTTATATAATGGAGACAACAGTGTCATTAAACAAACTTTAGCAACATCGATCAACATGAATAAACCTCATAAAAATGGTAAGGGGAGAAAGACATAGAAGAATGTATATGGCATAATTCCATTAGTATAAAAGTGTTTTTAAAGATAAAACTAGATAATGTAATTAATATTGCACATATTGAGGGTAAAAACAAGGAAATAATCAATGGAAATATTATCTCATTGGGAATGGAGAGAAAAGAAAACATAATGTGAAGAGATAAGTGGGGCTTCTCTAAAGTTATGGTAATGATCCACTTCATAACCTGAATCGTGGTCACATTGAGTGCTTGCTTTATGGTTAATATTTTTAAAGTGTGCATGGTTTATGTGTGTTCTATTTATGAATATAGATAAAATAATCACTTGTATGGAAAAATAATCATATAAATTTTGATATTTAAATAATCAAAAGAATTTGTTCAATTTTATGCTAATTAATTTGAATATCTAGATGAAACAGAAATCTTTACAAGAAAATATAATTTATGAAAATTAATCCACGGGGATAGAAAAAATCTAAACTAATTTCCATAGAAGAAATAGAGAAGATTGAGAAATAGGTATTATTTAAAATGCAGTAAGCCTGCTGAGGTAGTTTCATAGATCAATTCCTTCAAACTTTTTTTTTCTTTTGAGTTGTGGTCTTACTCTGCCACCCAGGCTAGACTGCAGCCTCAACCTCCCAGGCTCAAGCGATCCTCCCATCTCAGCCTCCCAGGTAGCTAGGTTTGTGCCACTATGCCTGCTAATTTTTATTTTCTTCTAGAGACAAGGTCTCATCACTTTGCCCAAACTACCCTCAAACTCCTGGGCTCAAGTGATTCTCCTGCCTTGACTTCCCAAAGTGCTGAGATTGTAGGCTGAACCACCACACTGAGTCCCTTCAAATTTTTAAAGAATGAATTACTACTTATTTAGTCCTTCTAAATAACTCCGAGGCTGAACCCTTTCACGATGATTATGACTCCTTGAATCAAAAATAGCTTTTCTTGAATCATGAGGATGGGATTTTTATGTAAATTTCTCATCCACTGAAACCATATTAGTTAATTAAATATTAGCATATTTAAGTTCCATTTTTCTATATATAATATATAATGTTCTGATACATATATTTTGTGCTGTACCAATTATCTCACTGGAAGGCCTTACTCAGTTTACAAAGAATCCTATGGTTGTTTAAATTTCCAGTGTGATCTATATGTCTATCCAATACATCAAGTCCAACCACACTTGGATTCATAAGACTCAAGTATGTCTACACAACAGCTGTAGTCAAATACATGCTCTCAAGCCCAGAGCTTCATGGTGCCAGTTACTTTCACAATACCCTGGAGGCTCTAAGGGACAGTGAGACAAAGAGACAATGTCTCTACACCTTCACCTAATCACAGCCCACTGTGATTTGCATAAGCACAAGTCAGGCCTAACAGAAAGGAACCTGGAAAGAAAGACTTTTCTACCCCGACTCAAAATCCAGAAATGCTAATGGAAAAGATTAATAGGTTTAAATATACTTTTTAACCATCTTTTAAAAACTTATATGTGTCAGCCAGTTGCGATAGCTCAGGCCTGTAATCCCAGCACTTTGAGAGGCCAAGGCAGGCAGATCACCTGAGGTCAGGAGTGCGAGACCAGCCTGGCCAACACGGGGAAATCCCATCTCTACCAAAAATACAAAGAATTAGCAGGACGCAGTGGTGAGAGCCTATAATTCCAGTTCTTCAGGAGCCTGAGGCAGAAGAATCACTTGAACCTGGGAAGCAGAGGCTGCAGTGGGCCGAGATCGCACCACTGCACTCCAACCTGTGCAACAGAGCAAGAAACTTCTGGGTGACGATACATAAATAAGCCAAAGACAAAAAAACAAAATAACAAACTGGGAAAAATATTTGCAATGGAAATTAGAGATTAAAGAGCTAAGCTCTCTAGTGCTAAAATGCTCTAGGAAATCTGTAAGGAAACACTGCTATTCCATAGAAAATAATACAAAAACAAAATGAAAAGATGACTAAAATAAAATAGAAGAAAAATAATTTCTAAAATATAGTCAAACGTATTAATAACAAAATGGATGTTAAAACATCACTGAGTTACCAATTTTTACCTATCACATTAAAAAGCATATCCAATAATTTGATAGTATAATTTACTGTCAGGACACTGGCACTCTGACATTGTTTGTAGGAATATAAATTGACACAAATCTACAAATTCCATTTGACAATAGCTATCAAAATTCAAATGCATTCAAAGTCTAGCCTTTTAGTCCTTAAAGGAATTCAATTTTGGGGATTTACTCAGTAATTATACTTGCAAATATATGAATTGATATCCCTTTAAAGTCACTCATTTCAGCATTGCTTATAATAGCAAAAGTAGTTGATCAATTGAAATGTCCATCAATAGATTATTCTAGTCTACTCAGTAGAAGAAGCTCCGTTCTACAATACCTTACATCTATAAAAAATAATTTAGAAGCTTTTTGTGGGTTGACACGGAAAGATTTCTATTTTACTATGTATTTAGGAATAATATAGAACAGGATATATAATATAGTCCTGTTTAAAAAAAGATGAAAAATTAATTGTCTAATTTTATGTATGCCTAAAAGTGCATAAGACACTGGAAAACAGTAAAAATGTACAAGTAGGTGACTGAACAAATGAGGATCAGAAGGTAAAAAAGAGCTTTCACTGTATACCTTTTTATACTTTCTGCTATTTGAAAGCTGTAAAAACTAAAATAAATGAATAGGTGTTCATCATAAATATATGCAAATACTACACACAAATACAATTCATATAATATATTCATCAACAAAAGAACTCATATGTATTAAATATATTTCTATTTCATTTACTTTGAAGTTTTATATTCATTTCATTCACATTTATATTTAATTCATATTCATAATATAAAGTATATAGAATAAAATGAGTTTATAGAATGTATACATCATAAAAATTAATACAAGTGCTACATATTGAAATGTGCTGTATATTGAAAGTGATAATTTGGGGGAAATTTATAATCTTAAATACATAGTTTTGAAATATGGCTGAAGTTAAACTTTCAAATTTAGAGAAATAAAGTAAACTCTAAAGAAGATATAAAGCTATGAGCACAGGTTAATGAAACAGAAAACAAAAACACAGTGTAAGGAGAATTAATAAAGTCCTCTCCAAAAAAACTATTGTTATCATATTCTAGTTAAAAATATATCAAGAAAAAAATGAAGAATGTACAAATAACATTTAAAAATGAAAAGACTTTTGATAGATATAACTGACATAACAAAAAGAAAAATATTACAAAAATGTTATATTCATAAATGTAAAATTTTATAAAATAGACTAATTCTTATAAAAATTTTGACCTCAAAAAATAAAAAACCCAAATAGTATTATCAAAATTAAGGAAATTAGTCAGCAGTTTAAAATCTTTCAACAAAGAGAACCCCAGGCCCAGATATTTTAAATGTGAATCCTACCAAACTCCCAGGGAACAGATAATTCCAAAGAAATAAAACATTTTCAGCAATAGGAAAAAAATGTGACTACTCTTGAATTTATTTTATACAGCTAGTACAACCCCAAGCCTAACACCATGTAACATCAGTGCAAAAAAGGAAAATGAAAGACAATCTAACTCAGGAACATGTGTACCAAATTTTATTAAAAGAAAATAGCAAATTGAACGCTTTTTTCTGCTTTAAAAAAAAATGAGAACAAGTTTGGGTTTATTTCAAGAATGCAAAAGTGGTTTAACATTAGCAAATCTATTTATATCATTTTATGACTCATAGACAAAAGCAGAAAATTGTGTATTTACCAGATACACTAGATTTATTTTACTACATAAGCTAATTTACTAGGTATTTAATAATTTTGTAAAATTCAACACTCTTCAAAATAACTCTTAGCAATCTCTGAATGGAAATTAATCTTGGAGTGTCTGAGTGGACCCAAACAATTAGTTTTATGCCACAAAATAAAACAGTCTTACTGTAAAGTTTATTACAAGCACTGGTAGAGTGAGCGCACATTCTCCTAAATACTTATCATAATGAGTCACATGAATGTGTAAAACACACTTCAGCTTAGGGGAGGCTGGAACTAAGGGGAGAACTGTTTCTCTTGTGGTGGGTGATGCTATGGCTTCCTCCAAATCTAGTATCTCTCAGGTCATTCCTGAGAGGTCTCTTTGAACTCCACTTGAACAGAATCCCTCAAGCAATTAGAAGAAAAGTGAAGAGAAACTGCACTTGTGAATTTTCAGTTTTGCACCTGGCCAGTTTCTGCTTATATCGTTGCATCTTCCTTTCTCCAAGGACACAGTCCCACTTGATAGCTGTTTAATTTTTGCCTCACAAGATTCGTGTAAGTTCATTATACTATGGGTCAATTAGTGACTTTTGGACCTAAGATCCCAAGGGATCCTTTTGCTTGCTTAATCAGATGATCCCCTAAACACCAGTTGAGGACCGAACAGATATCACTTATACAATTCGTGTTAATATAGATTTGCAGGGAAACCTGTCTTCCTGTACAAAAGACAAGATATTGACTGACCAACAAAGAGGGCTTCTCATCGTGACAACGGTCTATAATTCTTCCAATATATAGGGCATATGAGCATTTTTCCTAAAATTAAAGTCAGAAAATATCCTTTATTTGGTGTCCTTATAAGACGAGTTGAAAGTAAAGAACATTTGAGGAAGACTCCTGGGAAACTGGACAATAAGAATGTGAGAGACCTTTGCCCACTCACAGACTTGCCAGTGAGTGCAAGTATGTGGGTGCATGAAAAATATCGTGGTCCACACTGTTGTTAACAAACTCCTGCTCACCACTGAGATACCCTAAAGATCTCTGTGGTTAAATTACTCACGGAAACCATGAACAGCAACCTGAAAAGTATCACTGACTTAGTAATGCTGATGGTTCACCATCCAGAACCCAAGTAGTTCAAAGTTAAAGGGCAGAAGGCTTTGACTTATGTGTTGCAAAACCCTGGTCTTAAATAATTATAAACTATGTTTTTCTAGAAGAATCACTCTATAGGGATCAACAGAACATCACTCTATACTCTAACAAGTGGCATTTGAGTTTTAATAAGACTTTACAAAGGTACCCTTGGGAGAGCTTTTAAGAATAGAACAATACATTTTTAGGGAGAGAGTATAGTCTCCCATGTACACATTCCTGGGAAAATATTCCTATTCTCTTAATCCAGCAAAAATGTCTCCCTAATCCTTATTTTTTTGCTATATGACTTGAATATCTACGACCAGATATAGTTCCCTCTTTTAATGAGCAATACTATAAAGAATACTTGAGATCCAAGAGATCTAGGATGGCGGATTAGGAGCAGCTCAGGATTGAAGCTCCCAGTGAAAGTGCAGAGGCTGCTGGAGGTGATCCCCAGGAAGCAGGGCCTGGAGTAGACCTCAGCAGTCCTACAGCAGAGGGGCCAGACTGTTAGAAGGAAAACTAAGAAACAGAAATAACTTCATCATCAACAAGCTAGACGTCCACTCAGAGGCCCAACTGAAAGTCAGCAACTACAGAGACGACAGGAGGATAA
>CAUYQU010079227.1:0-14269 GCA_963574635.1 Cheracebus regulus | reverse complement strand
CGACTAAGGAATTCCCAAGGTTCTATGTCAAATCTATGGTGTCACCAAACCCGGGGAAAACAAATCCCTGATCTAACACATCCTAATTTTTTTTTTTTAGAGGGAGTTTCAGTCTTGATGTCCAGGCTGAAGTGCAATGGCGTGATCTCAGCTCACCGCAACCTCCGCCTCCCAGGTTCAAGTCTCAGCCTCCTGAGTAGCTGGGATTATAGGAGTGTGCCACCACGCCTAGCTAATTTTTTGTCTTTTTAGTAAAGATGGGGTTTCTCCATGTTGGTCAGGCTTGTCTCAAACTCCCGACCTAAAATGATCCGCCCACCTTGGCCTCCCAAAGTGCTGGGATTACAGGCATGAGCCACCACTTCTGGCCTGGAGCATTTCTTTAGCCTCCAGAGTCTCTCTTTCTGCATGGGCCTCAACCTTTATAACAGCCCCCTTTCCAGATAGTAGGGGTGCACCTAAAGTTCCTTAATTTGTTCTTCATTTCTGATGGGGTTTCCAACTAAGATCTAAAGCCCCTTTTGTTTCCAAAGCATGCTCAAACCTAGTTGGTCAATTATGTACTTCTGGTACCTAGGTGACCAGCTCTACCAAGTGCAAAAGTTGTCTACTGTGTTTTATTTTATTATTTATTATTATTTTTAAATTGACAAGTAAAAAATATATTTACAATGTACAGCATGAAGTCTTGATATATGTAAGATATTTAACATATGCATTATTTAACACACTTATCATTTCTTTGTAGTGAGAAGACTTCATTGTCTGGGTGAAATTGTTGTATATTCTCTCAGTATTACAGGAGGAAACATGAGGTCAAATAGGGAGCCTAGAACTAGTTCAGGAGAGGTACTGGCAAGCTTTGCGGTGACAGCTACCACCCTAAAATAAGTGAGATAAATCTTTATGACCAGGTTACGGATGAGGCTACAGAAAGCAATGGGTTTTGAAGGTTCCATGGATTTAAAATCCCAAGGGTATATCTAGATTGCTCATGCCGCTGTTACATTTGCATATTCTTTTTTTTTTTTTTTTTTTTTTTTCGAGACGGAGTCTTACTCTGTCATCCAGGCTGGAGAACAGTGGCTCTCGATCTTGGCTCACTGCAACCTCCTTCTCCCAAGTTCAAGTGATTCTCTTGCCTCAGCCTCCTGAGTACCTGGGATTACAAGTGCACACCACTCTGCCCAGCTAATTTTTTGTATTTTAGTTGAGACAAGGTTTCACCATGTTGCCCAGGCTGGTCTCGAACTTCTGAGCTCAGGCAATCCATTCACTTTGGCCTCCCAAAGTGCTGGGATTACAGGCGTGAGCCACTGTGCCTGGCCCATTTGCACATTCTTTAGCTCTCAAATGTTATTGAAAAATATTTTTTGCATTATCCTAAATATATATATAGATATATATAGATAGATATATATATATATATATATTCTCTACAGGTTTGAGTTATGGTCCAATTAATTTTTTTTTTTTTTTTTTTGAAACAAGGTCTCCCTCTGTCACCCAGTCTGGAGTGCAATGGCATGATCTAGGCTCACTTCAGCCTCTGCCTCCCGGGCTCCAGCAATCCTCCCACCTTAGCCTCCTGAGTAACTGGGACTACAGGCATGCACCACCATACCTGACTAATTTTTGTATTTTTTGTAGTGATGAGGTCTCAGTATATTGCCCAGGCTGGTCTCTAACTCCTGGGCTCAAGCAATCCACCCACATCAGCCTCCCTCTCAAAGTGCTAGGATTACAGATGTGAGCCACCATACCAGGCCATCCAATCAATTCTTATGGGAAGTATTTCAGATATGGCTATTAAGAGACTTTGCTCAACTTTTTGGGCCATTTTTTGACCTTCTGGTTTATTGTGAAAGAATCCTCAATATCTTGCTATATAAATTCGATTGGCTTTTTGTACCCAGGATTTAGCGTCTGAGTTTCTGACCAACATTTGTATAATTTGAAAAAACTCAAATAACCCTGGGGTCATATGCACCCAGGTCAACATCAATTCAAAGACTAACAAGGTGAGAAGAGCCCAGTTAGCTTAGTTGCTCAAATGAAAAGAGTTCAATCAAGAATGTTCATTCAGGCTGGGCACAGTGACTCACGCCTGTAATCCTACTACTTTGGGAGGCCAAGGCAGGCAGATCACTTAAGGCCAGGAGTTCGAGACCAGCCTGGCCAACATGGCAAAACCCTGTCTCTACTAAAAATACAAAAATTAGCTGGGCTTGGTGGTGCACCCCTGTAATCCCAGCTACTCAGGAGGCTGAGGTGGGAAGATCACTTGAGCCCAGGTGATAGAGGTTGCAGTGAGCCAAGATCCCACCACTGCACTCCAGCCTGGGTGACAGTGCAAGATTCTGTCTCAAAAAAAAAAAGGAATGAATGGTGCCAGGGTCAGGTGCAGTGGCACATGCCTATAATCTGAGCACTTTGGGAGGCCAAGGGAGGAGGATCACTTGAGGCCAGAAGTTTCAGACCAGTCTGGGCAACATAGCAAAACCTTGTCTCTACAAATAATTTTAAAATGAGCTGGACATAGTGGCATGTACCTGTGGTCCCTAGCTACTCAGGAGGCTGAGGAGGGAAGATCACTTGAGTCCAGGTGTTAGAGGCTGCAGTGAGCCATGACTGAACCACTGGACTCTAGCATGGGCAACAGAGTGAGACCCCATTCCAAAAAAAAAAAAAAAAAAAAAAGATTCAGGTTCCCTGAAAGGGTTTCCTTTCCTGTAATGTCACCCATCTTATATACAGGCCCTCTTTGCATCACCTGGTGGGAACTGAGATTCAGGCTTCTGAAAAAAAAAAAAAATCAATACTAGGGCTACTGCTTTTCCTATGAGTAATAAAGTCCTTTGAATCTGGAATGCTGTGACAATATCTATAAAATAGGTAGGCTAATTTGTTATCTTGCAAGTAGAAAAAAACTCACACCCTTCACAACTCTTAGCCATCCTATTATTACAATTCTAAATTTCCTTTCCTTGCATTCAATTATGATTCTCCAGGAGAGTGTCAGTAGTAAGAAAGGTACTATTTATCCATAGAATTGGAGGAGCTAGCAGGGCTTCCCAGTGGAGATGACCAATAGAGAGTTGGATATTGCCATGTTTGTCACATGAGTGGCACTAAAGATAAGGATTTGGGAGAGATGACCCAGAAAAAACAAATAACATCTATAATATGCTGCAGTCAGCTGACATCTGCTTAACATGAGCCAACTGCATGCATATCTTCCTAATTCTATGTTCAGTGACTTCATCTTGGTATCTTGAGTCTGACTGTAATAAGAGTATTTATACCATGGAAATTAGCAAATGCTACAAATCAAGTCTTCCTCCACCCCTATGAGAGCTAGTCATTATCGGCATGCTATAAGAGTATGGTGGGCTGGGCCTGGTGGCTCACACCTGTAATCCCAGCACTTTGGGAGGCCAAAGTGGGTGGATCACCTGAGGTCAGGAGTTTGTGACCAGCCTGACCAACATGGTGAAACCCCGTCTCTACTAAAAATATTAAAAATTAGCTGGGCATGGTGGCAGGTGCCTGCAATCCCAGCTGCTTGGGAGGCTAAGGCAGGAGAATCACTTGAACCCGGGAAATGGAGGTTGCAGTAAGCCAAGATTACACCATTGGGCAACAAGAGCGAAATGTCATCTCAAAAAAAAAAAAAAGAAAGAAAGAAAGAAAAAAAGAAAGAGTATGATGTAGCTGATAAATGGCAGCAACTTCCATCATCTATTTTATTCTGTGAAATGTGAAGAATAATCATGTCTATGTCACGACATTTTTTAGAGAATTAAATGAGAGACTTTGTAAAACATGTACAATAGTACTCTTGGTACATATTGTATCTAATCAAATCTGAGATGCTACCAAATTGAAAATTTGGCATTCTTTTAGGTCATACTGCCAAGAAAGAAAAAACACTTAATTAAATCCTGTGTTCTTGCCACATCGATTATAAGACACATCTCAATTTCAGAGATGGTAAAATGTGAAAAAAAAAAAAGTCTGTCTGGAATGAATAAAGTAAGTAGCATACATCCAACATGCTTCACTAACGGTATATTATCACTGTGAGTAGCTAAAATGTGTGTAGGTGTAGTAAAAAAATCATGTGTTTCTAGCTCTACAATTTTAATCACCAATATAATAAAAACTTCTATTATAAAAATGCTCAGAAATCAGATGGTTTGCATTAATGAATATTCAGCATACAAAGAGGTCGGAAAGAAAAAATTGGAAATATGACTATTTTTTCAAAATAAAACCAGACACAAAATTCAGTGATTCGTGAGTTTCAAATAGTTTAAGAAAACAACAACAACAATGAAGATTTAAACATATAAGAAGCATGGGTGGGACCACAATAATAACACGTGTAATCATAAACAAGTGAATGCAAAATTAGGAGTTCTCTAAACAACTTGTCCACATCTTAGAAAAACGTGAACTTACATGAAAATCGAGGGAAGTATGACCGAGTGCCAGCCCGGTCGGCAGACCCCCACCCAGGCGGCTCTGAAGGTGTTGAGAGGCAGATACTCAGGCAGAATAACAGAGTGGATCTATGCATGGGAACCAATGGCCTGAGAGCCGAGATGCTGACAGCACGCCAGACTGAAGGCCCCAAGCAGAGTCTCATCCACGTATTTATTTGCCCGTAGACAGGTGATTCTTATTAATACACAGGTGCTCTACATTTACTCATAACTCAAGAATATGCCAAGTAGGCAGCTGTTACCTGCCTACCACTAATTACAAACTAAAAGGTATCCTCCACAGAGGAGCCATGGGGCAGGGTAAACTTAATCTTTCTCAACAAAGTACTATGTGTGTTTATTTGACTAATATATATATATACATATATATATATATATATGTGTGTGTGTATATGTATATATGTCCTAGATAAAAAGACAGGGGACTGGTAAATAATGACAAAGGAAGGGAACTGGCTGCAGTGTAATTAGCTCAAGGCTGTGGGAATACATTTATACCGTATAAAGAAAAATTTCTGGAAACAAATGAGTCCAAGCTACCAAACTTGGAGAGAGAAGAGAAACTACTATATTTGTACAAAAGAACTTCAAAGGGAAACAGGGCTTATTTTCTTTCTACACCATTGTAACTAAAAAAATAATAGAAGAGCCTACTATAATTAAGTGAAGACTTTACAGCTATTACAGAGAACACAGAGTTTTAAGCAGGCTATAAAACACAGTGACTTTTCTGTGAAGAGGGAGGTATGGGAAAAAATAAAAAAAACAAAACCAAATTCATATGACTTTCAGAAAAACTTAACCCTCAGCCCCTTAGAAGCAATCCCTAGAGGCCGGGTGCTGTGGCTCACACCTGTAATCCCAGCACTTTGGGAGGCCGAGGTGGGTGGATTGCTTGAGGTCAGGAGTTCGAGACCAGCCTGGCCAACATGGTGAAACCCTGTCTCTATTTAAAAAAAAGAAGAAAAAAAAAAAAAAAAGAAGCAATCCCTAGTACCCTCTGGGGAAGGAGCCTAATGTTCTTCATGAGAAGATCCAGCTTTGGGATCCACTGCTGCTGGGCTCGTTTGCCTAAATGCATACTTGCCAACTGACCACAGCTGAGGCACTCTGCTAGAAATAGTTTGCAAATCAGTTTCCATACCATAAGGAGTAGACACTCCCCAAGACCAGTGTAATGGGTGTGGTATAAAATTTTGAAGGAGGAGATGTGTTTCTGGCATGTCATTTGGATGTGAGCCTTGGGCAAAGCAATTTGTGAACCTCAGAGTTTTTTGTTTGTTTGTTTGTTTCTTGAAACAGGGTTTTGCTCTGCAACCACACTGGAGTGCAGTGGCATGAACACGGTTCAGTGCAGTCTTGACCTCCTGGGCTCAAAACTAATCCTACCGCTGAAGTCTCCTGAGTAGCTGGGGCTACAGGTACATATCACCATGGCTGGATAATTTTTTTATTTTTTAAGGAGATAGGGTCTCATCATGTTGCCCAGGCTGGTCTCAAATTCCTGTGTTTGAGTGAGCCTCCCATCTTAGCCTCCCAAAGTGCTGGGATTATAGCCGTGAGCCACGTGCTGGGCCAAACTTCAGAGTTTTTACCAGCAGTAAAGAATAGTGAGACTTACCTGTCAGGAGTCACAAGACTCCTGAAGAGATCAAGATATATGTTTTTAAAATTATTTTAAAACTGTAAAAATGCTTTATAATAAGAAATGAATTACTATTACTACTACCACTGCTACTCTTATTTGCCTTGCAAATAGCGTTATCAGTCACCATATCACTGATGAACTTGGGACACGATTCTGCACAAAATGATAGTAAAGGGACAATAAGATTTCTTTGGGAGGCTGAGGCAGGAGAATCGCTTGAGCCCCAACAGTTTAAGATCAGGCTGGGCAACATAGACGCTGCCTCTGCTAAGAAAATAAAAACTTTTTTGGCCAGGCGCGGTGGCTGACGCCTGTAATCCCAACACTTTGGGAGGTTGAGGCAGGTGGATCATGAGGTCAAGAGATCGAGACCATCCTGGCCAACATGGTGAAACCCCATCTCTACTAAAAATACAAAAATTAGCTAGGAGTTTTGGCATGTGCCTGTAGTCCCAGCTACTCAAAGCAGGAGAATAGCTTGAGCCTTGGAGGCGGAGATTTCAGTCAGCTGAGATCGAGCCATTGCATTACAGCATGGGCAACAGAGTGACACTCTGTCTCAAAAAAAAAAAAAAATTAAATTAACTGGTGTAGTGGCATGTGCCTGTGGTCCCAGCTCTTGGGAGGCTGTGGTGGAACGTTGCTTGAGGCCAGGAGTTTGAGGGTGCAGTGAGCTATGATCAAGCCACTACACTCCAGACTTAGCAACAGAGCAGGACCCTGACTCTTTAAAAAAATATAAGTCTAAAGGAATTCCAGAAAAATCATGAGCTTTTAACTCAGGCAGACAGGAATTTGAATGTGTACTTTACGTTTCACTAGCTGTGTGATGGTGGCCAGGTTACTTAAGCTCTCTGAGTTTGGGGAACCCTAACTCAGAAGCTTGTCGCAGGCATTCCATTGTGTAAAGTGCATGCTCAATGGATTCCAGGTCCTCCCTCTGCTCTTAGATACTTTATCTTTTTTCCTCACATTTTTGTAGGGAGCTCTGGAAGAGCTCTCTGGGGTTATGGGTGATGGTTTATGTAACCCTGTCCCTCTCATGTTGTTTTCTTTTTCTTTCTTTCTTTTTTTGAGACAGAGTCTCACTCTGTCAGTCACCCAGGCCGGAGTACTTTGGCTTCCCAGAGTGGTGGGATTACAGGCGTGAGCCATCACACCCGGCCTCATTGTTGTCAACACATCTCAGCCCAAAGCAGTCAAGAGAAACAGTTGCTTTTCTGCTATTTGACACTACCACATAGAAGTTAGAGATGAGACAGAAAGTCTGCACTGCAGTTGTGTTTTATGTCACTAGAGGCAAAAGTAAAGCTTCACTAACCGATAGTGGCATTTTTCCACACTTTCTATGTGTTAGGTACAGTGTAAAGTTTTGTTACGTTGTTGTTATTGTTTCTCATTAGACAGGGACTGTATTACCCATAGTGGTCTTGAACACCTGGGCTCAAGCAATCCACCTGCTTCAGCCTCCTGAATAGCTGGGATTCCAGGCAGCACCAGCTCAGTATGAAGTCTTTTTTTTTTAAGACGGAGTCTTGCTCTGTCACCCAGGCTGGAGTCAGTTGCTAGGATTACAGGCATGCCCCACCACACCTAGCTAATTTTTGTATTTTTAGTAGAGACAGAGTTTTACCATGTTGGCCAGCGTGGTCTCAAACTCCTGACCTCAGGTGATCCACCTGCCTTGGCCTCCCAGAGTGCTGGGATTACAGGCATGAGCCACTAGGCCCAGCCCAGCATGAAGTCTTAAATGGCTGTTTTCATTTACTCCGTCCATAACCCTGCAAAGAAATTATTAATGACCTGTATTCATATCCTATTGCTGCTGTAACAAATCACCACACAGTTGGTGACTGAAACCACCTCAGTGTATTCTCTTGAAGGTCTAGAGATCAGGGTATGGTATGGTCCTCCCGAAGGTTCTAGGAGAAGCTCTGTTTCCTTGCCTGATCCAGCTTCTAGAGCATGCTCACCTCCCTTGGCTTGTGGGCCCTGCTTCACTCTGACCTGTGCGTCCATCATTGCATCTCCTGTCACTCTCCTGCCTCCCTGTTTGCTGTATTATAAGAACTGTTGTGATTACACTGAACCCTCCCATATAATCCAGGATAAGCTCCCCAACTTAAAATCCTTAATTCTTAATCATGTCTGCAAAGATCTTAATTAAAACTGCAAAATATCTTGCCATGCAAAATAACGTACGTACAGTCTTTGGAAATCTTGTATGTTAAATAGGCACGTGTGCTCCACAGAATGATGACCTGCTCCGCTTCCTGAAGATATCCATGGCTTTGGGAAGGGAGTTCAGGTCATCATTCTGTCTAGCACATGTGCCTATTTAACATATGAGGAATTGAGGCATATACATGGTGCATGAACACTCAAGTTGTGCACTTTGTAAATTAGAACCCAAGTTCTGGGTCTTGAAGCCAGATGGCAGCTTCTGTCCTTTACTACATGAGCCTTGGGCCCAGAAGCATATACTGCCAATTTGTATGAACAGATGTGTTTTGTTTAGGGCATGGTTATTACACTGATGGTGGTGATCACATTTGATAAATATGGATCAGACATAGATTTATTTTGTACATTGTCTCAAGCTCCAGCGGCCATACTTATTATCTATTTCCAAACTGATCACCTTCAAGACAAATTCAGTACCTGCTTGGCATTATACCAGTTGTTACAGATAATTAAACAAAGACCCAATTTTTTGTTTCTTTTTTGTTTTTGTTTTTTGAGACAAAGTCTCACTCTGTAGCCCGGCTGGAGTACATTGGCACGATCTCGGCTCACTGCAACATCTGCCCCCTGGGTCCCGGTTCAAGAAATTCTCCTGCCTCAGCCTCCCAAGTAGCTGAGATTATAGTCATGTGCCACTATGCCCATTTAATTTTTATATTTTTTGTAGATACGGGGTTTCACCATATTGGCCAGGCTGGTCTTGAACTCCTGACCTTGTGACCCACCCGCCTCAGCCTCCCAAAGTGCTGGATTACAGGTGTAAGCCACCGCGCCTGGCACACAAAGACCCAATCTTTTATCCCTGAGGGTATTTCTAAGACAAACCAGTATAAAAATGCAAAAGTATATGTGCTAAAGCCTGAGGGGACTGCTGTACCAACTGAGAAGGACAACTAACACATGTATTAATTTGAAATTGTTCTCTGTGTCTTTTGCAATGGTGTCAATAACTTACTTCAGTTACTGTATCTTATTCACTTTTTTTTTTTAAATTTTTTTTAAAGATGGGGTTTCACCATGTTGGTCAGACTGGTCTTGAACTCCTGACCTCAGGTGATCCGCCTGCCTTGGCCTCCAAAGTGTTTGGATTACAGGCATGAGCCACCACGCCCGACCTTATTTACTATTATTACTTCAGTGAAAATATTGATGGAGATTGATTTCTTGCTCTAAATATTTAAAACTTGGCAATTAAGCCCACTTATAGGAATGTAAGCCCACTTATAGGAATGTAAGCAACAATGACAAATTTTGCTCAAGCAAGTAACTCTAATTTTTCTCACTAGAAATTGGTAAAAACATTTCACCAGCAATGGAGAAGAGAGGAACATGTGGACAAAGTTCAAACTGCACTTGCAAACTTGAAAATGGATAAAATACATGCAGACATGGATGAAAATATGCCCTTTAGCCTGCAACACTAAAAGCATGTGTCACTGGGTGCTGTGGCTTACATGAGTAATTCCAGCACTTTGGGAGGCCAAGGTGGATGGGTTACTGGAAGCCAGGAGGTCGAGATTAGCCTGGCCAACATGGTGAAACCCTGTCTCTACTAAAAATACAAAAATTAGCCAGGTGTGGTGGCGGGCGCCTGTAATCCCAGCTACTTGGGAGGCTGAGGCAGGAGAATCACTTGAACCTAAGAGGTGGAGGTTGCAGTGAGCTGAGATCACACCACTGCACTCCAGCCTGGGCAACAGAGCCAGACTCTGTCTCAACAAATAGCTGGGTATTGTGGCTCATGCCTGTAATCCTAGCACTTAGGGAGGCCCTCTCGGAAAAAAAAAAAAAAAAAAAAAAAAAGCACATGTCACTCAGGGAATCAACAAAACCTCATCACAGGGAGAGAAAGTAACCCCTTAGAACCCCTGCAGGTCCCTGTCAATGTCACTGGGCTGCCCTGCTTTTGCTGGTAGTGCCACCTTAGGAAGATTCAGCCCTGGAAAAATACCTCAGAGGCGGAAGGGGTCAGGGACGGCCATGTGTGAAAAAGAGAAAGTACTCCATCTGTTGCGCAGTTCAAATACTGAATCCATTATTTGTTCATCTGGTTGATTCGAAGCTTCAGTCTCTCTCTGTGGCTTTCCTTCTCGAGTCCCTTCATGTTTATGACTTGGAAAATAATTAATGTCCTGCTTTTAACTCCAACATGATGTTTCTGTTTATATACATCCCACACTGCAATTCTATATTCATCATTCAATTAAGGAATTTATATCTGGTACAATTTTTGCTTAGCTCTTCATATATTTCACTAGATGTAATATATTATCTGCAGAAAAATAGAGAAGTGAGGTAACAAACAACTTTACTTTGGATGATTACCTTTTGTATCTTGCCAGATCTTAAATGTCCATCTTTCAATCCTTTCTCTATATGACTAGGATAAAGTGTTCCGAGTATTAGCTAATGGCCCACTGGCTTCACTTAATTTCCTTTGAGAAGATTTATCTTTATTTGTGTCTGTACCAGCAACTGGTTAATGCACACACTGGTCTGTGAAGCACTCTTCACTCATGCACCGTCGACACGATGAGTAATGAACAAAATGTTATTTTTCCTACACGCTTCACTGCTGAAAATAAATGTCTGCTAGACATTTCCTGAAGGTTTATTTTACTGTCAAAAATGATTAAGTGATGGAAATTTGCTAATCAATACAAATCATATAGACAACATTTTATAAAACATTTTTGCTGTTCTGTTTGTGGACATTCGGTCAGGAATGAGAGCTTTAAAATCTAAATATTGACCTAGTCCACTGAGCTGATTAAAGAATACATTGGCCATTCAGGAGGAATCCACTGCGAGCTGATGTGGGGTGTGGGGGATTTGCCTGTTCCACAACCCAAGAAGAACCTTCAATGTGACGCTTAAAAAGAAAAAAGATCAGGTCTCACTCGGTCGCCTAGGCTGGAGTGCAGTGGCATGATCCCGGCTCACTGCAACCTCCACCTGTGGGCTCAAGCAGTTCTCCTACCTCGGCCTTCTGAGTAGCTGGGACTACATGCGTTCACTACCACATCCCGCTAATTTTTGTATTTTGTAGAGACAGGGTTTTGCCATGTTGCCCAGGCTTGTCTGGAACTCCTGGGCTCTCGCTTCAGCTGCCCAAAGTACTAGGATTATAGGCATGAGCCATTCTGCCCAGCCTAATGTCTTTATTTTCCTGATTAAATTTCCTTATTAATGTCCCTCTATATAAATGCATGTATTTTATATAGCTTCACAGGCAATATGACTTACATAGTTTTCTCATCTATAAAACAAGGAAAATAATACTACCTACTTAGAAAGCTGTAGGTATGAATTTTCAAATTTCTTTTTTTTTGAGACAGAATCACCCTGTCACCCAGCCCGGAGTGCAGTGGTGTAATCTCAGCTCACTGCAACCTCTGCCTCCCAGGTTCAAAGGATTCTTATGCCTCAGCCTCCTAAGTAGCTGGGATTACAGGCATGTGCCACCACACCTGGCTAGTTTTTTTGTATTTTTAGTAGAGACAGGGTTTCACCATATTGACTAGGCTTTAATTTTAAAATTTCAACCAAAGAATACAGCTGGTTGCCTGGCATACAGTAAGAACTCAATAAATGTTACAATTTTTATCAGCTACTGCCAAAACTTTTTATTTTGGTGAGGTATGTATCAAGTAAAGTGTTGAATAACAGCAGCATCAAACCACTCTTTTTTTTCTTTTTTCTTTTGAGACCAAGTCTCGCTCTGTCCCCAGGCTGCAGCACAGTGACACAATCTCGGCTCGCTGCAACCTCCGCCTCCTGGGTTCAAGTGAGTCTCCTGCCTCAGCCTCTCGAGTAGCTGGGACTACAGGTGTGCACCACCACATCCAGTGAATTTTTGTATTTTTAGTAGAGACAGAGTTTTACCATATTGGCCAGGATGGTCTGGATCTCTTGACCTCGTGATCTGCCCACCTTGGCCTCCCAGAATGCTTGGATTATTGGCATGAGCCACCGTGAATGGCCTTTTTTTTTTTTCTTTTAAGCCTTGCTCTGCTGCCTAAGCTGGAGTGCAGTGGGATGATCCTAGCTCACTATAACCTAGAACTGCTGGGCTCAAGGGATCCTCCCACCTCAGCCTGCTAAGTAGCTAGAACTACAGGTACATGCCACCATGCCTAGCTAATTTCTTTTTTTTATTATTATTAGCAGGGGTTTTGCTTTGTTATCTAGACTGGTCTCAAACTCCTGGCCTTAAGGATTGCTTAAGCAATCCTTCTTCCTTGGCCTCCCAAAGTTCTGGGATTACAGGCATGAGCCACCACACCCCTCATCAAAACACTGTTTGAACTCATGCCTTCTTACTATACCACTTATTATTTTTTATTTTTTAAATTTTGAGATGGAGTCTTGCTCTGTCACCCAGGCTGGAATGCAGTGACCTGATCTTGGCTCACTGCAACCTCCGCCTTCCGGGTTCAAGCAATTCTCTGCCTCAGCCTCCCAAGTAGCTGGGATTACAGGCTTGTGCCACCACACCCAGCTAATTTTTTGTATTTTTAGTAGATGGGGTTTCACCATCTTGGCCAGGCTGGTCTCGAACTCCTGATCTTGTGATCCACCCACCTTGGCCTCTCAAAGTTCTGGGATTACAGGCATGAGCTTCTGCCTCTGGGCCACCACTTATCTTTTATAATTGAAAAAAAAAAAATGGAACTAAAATACTTAACATGCCTGATGGGACATGTTAGAGTAGAAATTAAATTGAAAAGATTCTCAAATGAATGACACAGTCTTCCACTCATTTGCCAGGGTAGTCAGTCATGAACTGTTGATGGAATGTCCACTAAGTCCAAGCTAGAACTGGTGGAATTAGAGCAGGCAAAGTGTGTAATCTGAACTCAGCAAGAAGGAGTGCAGCTCCAGCATGGTCATGATATAGTCTAGTTTACTTTGGTGGGATTAAGAAATCCTGCTTAAATGATAAATCTTCTCACATATCAGTAATATACCTTTCAATCCTAGTCATAGAGTTATTTTCCACAGGTTTTAACAAGGAACAAAGATGTCTCTGATGTGCTTTTCATGGCTACAGTTTCTATGCCTCAAGGCTTAATACAGTGGAAAAAAATCTTTCCTTCTTTCCATTCTCTCTCAAGACTTCAAGCTTCAAGCCTTTGAAATAAATTAGTACTGAATTCATTGACTTAGGCATTCCAACAAAACAAAGAAACGTAAAAGGCTAGGCAAAGCATTAAAAACATTTGGAATACTCACCCCTTCCCTGCACCTGACTCCATTTTTTTCTTATTGAAATAGCAAGAGTATTTTCACTGTAGCATTGCTATTACTTGGGAGAGAGATCCAAGATGGCCATGTAGCAGCAGCTCAGGATTGTAGCTCCCAGAGAAAGCGCAGAGAGTGAGTGGATGCAGCAATGGAAGATGAATTTTTGATGCCCACAAACTGGGAGATTCTCAGCGAAGGAGCCACACAGGTCACCAGTGTGACTCTTTTGGCTGGCGCGGCTGTTTTGCCAGCACTCCGGTGCGGCGCTTCTCAGTGCAGAGTATATGGGACTGGGTGCCCTTTTAGTTGGGCTCAGCTGGTCCCATCCTCACAAGGAGAAGAGCAATTGGAAGCACTGAGGACTGAGAGCAAGCACAGCTGAACCCAGGAAGCACAGCAAGCACAGCTGAACCCAGGAAGGCCCAGCTCTGTGGGGAAGGGGTGTCTGCTGAAGGAAAACTAAGAAACAGAAAAAACTGCGTAACCAACAAGCCAGACGTCCACTCAGAGACCCAATCTGAAAGTCGGCAATTACAAAGACGACAGGTGGATAAATCCACAAAAATGGGAAGAAACCAGTGCAAAAAGGCTGAGAACACCCGAAATCAGAATGCCTCTCCTC